>NGBS01000998.1:0-15583 GCA_002245135.1 Proteromonas lacertae | reverse complement strand
GAAATTAAAAACTGATAGCTATCAGGTGTTTCACTTCACGTTGAATCCGATCGTAGACTTCTTCTATGATTCCAATCATGAACTTTTCCGAGGCCTTCTAGCTTCACTTCTTCTTCGATTGCTCCTTTATGTTATCTTAATCATTGCCAGGACAACACTTGGTTATTATGACTTACGTTTACTGATTAAGTTCTGGTCTCTTGAGCTAGTCGATTCTACATCCTCGAGGAGCTTCTACTTCTCTTGTGGCTGTGTCTTCATCTTCCTTGGGTGTTGATGTTGATTTACCAGTGACTTGCCCTTGTAATTCTCCGACCTCACGGGGTTATTGACTACTGATAATGCTAGATTAAAGTCTCCTGCTTCATGTCCTTTGAGGTCTCTTCCTTGGCTTTGTTGAACTCTTCGAGTTGTTCTTGCTCCTTCATTTCACTAACAATCTTACTAGCCTCCTTCATCAACTCATCAGAGTCTTCCTCCGTGAAGTGGTTCTCTTTCTTGTTGTGGTTCTCCCAGTGATAGTAATCATACATCTCAGCATAGTCCTCTACCTTGATCTTGAACTCTAGAGATTGCTTAAGTACTTTGCAGTGAAATACTTTAAGTTGATCATCCCATCGTAGAATCTCTTATACTTCTCCTAGCATCGATAGTTGGGTTCTTGGATCGTCTTCAATGTTGATCGGAGCTTCAACACGTTCCTTATAATGCTCTTTACTTGAGTTAAGCACCATGATGGAGTATGCCTAGCTTCGATGCACTCTTCAATAACCCTTACCTCCTTGAGCTCTTCGATGAACCGAGGTATTGTCAACTCCTTGAGATCCTCCAGAAGAAGTACTTCCGGTACTTCTTCTATCAGATCATGGCTGTTTCGGTATTGAGTTATCAGCGCCTTGATCTTCTCTTGCATTTCTTAAAGGCCTTACGGGATCGTGTGTATAAACCATAGATGTTAAACCTGCTAAGGTGCTGCTCTAGCATCTGTCTCTTTTGATTGTCCTGCTCATGAAGTTAGGAGCATCATAGGGAGTAAGCTGGATAAATCTTCTCTTTGATCACTCCGTTCGAAGAAGTAATCCAGGCATGGCAACTGCTCTATCGGATAAGGAGCTCTATAATCCTTCGGGTTGAACCTACTTGAGTCTGGTTGATATCGGAAATGCACATCCTTTACGATTTTGAGATGGCAAAAACATCAGTCGATGAAGCTATCGTAGATCATCATCGTCCATCTCCTTGCGACTTTAATTGCCTTGTAGTTGGGGTTATTGATAAAGTGTCTTGACTGCCATAAGGGAATGATTGAAGAGTAGCTTATCAGAGGTATCCATCCACTATAGGTAGAAGTGAACTCTAGATACTTACTTAGATCCAGTGCAAGAGTCTCTAAGGTGTTGATTTCATCGGCTGGTTGTTTAGACTCCTTGAACTTTCCCAAGACGTACTCCTTCAAAGAGCTCCATCTTCCTTATCCCAGCAGCCATTGAACATCTCCTGAGTAAGGTTCCTCCTGACATCTCCATGATGTTCAGCCACGACTCTAAAGGGATTGTAAGGTTGCATGATAATTATTGCTTATGCTTAGATCAATAAGAATTGTTGGAATGTTGAACTCATGGGAGATTGTTAAGAAGGTCTTTACAATTGTTAACTCTTGAGATTCCCTTTTGAGTTTCCACGATTACCTGAAGTAGCTTATCTTGAAGGCTTAGAATGGTATTGAAACTTACCCAGTCAACGATCCGTGGATGTTCCATGGCTTTGTTGGGAGGTTCCTCCTTGAATTATAACTCAAAGAGGAACATCACTTCCTTGCTAGGATAGATGATAGCTGAACTTACCTAGAAGAGTTATAAAGCCATTGTAACTTACCTCTAGGAAGGACCCGAGAATGCTTACGATGATCTTCAAGGCCATGAGAAAATCCAGTACTAGCCAGAACCTCCAGTTGTAAAGTCACTGATTAATAGATGTACCATCAAGGCACCTTCCCAGATACGTCCAGCCGTGTATGACTGTGTCAGGGAATCTCCCATGATGAGAGATTCTGGGAGAGTTATAAGGATGATAAAACTTACCTTCAGAAGCCTTCGGATATTGCTAATCATTATCATCAAGAACCCTTGAGAAATCCACAACTAGCTAGAACCTCCCGGAGTTACCATTTGGTAACAAGTTAACAATTGTAAACTACCGGTTCCACGATGAGTTTCCACGGTTCAATTAAAAGCCCTTACAAGGTCACCAGCGTAGCAAGGAGAGTCAAGAGCGTGATTAGATTCATCATCTCGAGGTAACCAACACTTCTAGATAGCTTCCAGGAGTCCCGTAGGAAATCGCCTCATAGGTAGGTATGGGTAGGTATAGAAATAGCTTATAGGAGTCCAGGAGGGAAAAAACACTCTGTTGGAAAGTTAGACCTCGGTAGGAGGAATCCCGTAGGAACCATACGTAAATGGAGCTATGGTACATTGTCACAGAGTCCTAACGAGTGTTCTAGAAAGGGATGGACCCCTAGAAAACTCGTTAGGACTCTGTGACATTGTGCCAGAGTCCCATTTATATGCTATATAACGATCATCCCGAGGATGAATCCACCGACGATAATAGCTATTTATACAACCCTGATAAAATTAGTTACTTTGTTGTAAGATTATATATTCATTTAATAGTAAAATATTCGGTGGTAATTTGATGCTATTAAGAAGAGAATACTATTAAGTAGATATATGAATAATTTAAAGATGAGTACTGTAGTATATTATTATTAAGGACTGGCAAAACCCATAATATATATATAAAAATAATAATATAATAACCAATATAATAATAATAGTCTTTATCATTCTTCATCAACTATCTTATATTCTTTCTTATAAAGCAACATATATCATTCTGTCTTAATTTATTTATATCTTCAACAGTAAATAATTTAACACTTAAACCTTTCTGAATATCTTTTGAATATTCTATAAAATATTGTTTATATTTATTACGTTTTTCTGATACAATAGCATTTTTAACATCTGTTATTGTCTCTACATAATATAATGGAAACACAACAACATTATTAACAACATAACATAAATCGTCACTACCTATATCAATTGGAGCAATATAATAACCTTCTCCACATCCTATTGATGTTGAGGTATTATGGAAAAGTTTCTTTAATATATTCATCTGATCATTATTAAATTTAATGACTTTTTCATTCCACTTTTCATTATACAAAATTGTATACCACACCAATTCATTGAATAATAGTTTATATAAAGGATGATTGTTTTTTGGTTTTATTTTATTAAAGAAAAAATCTTTCATAATTTCAAATCCATTTGAACTACATCTGTGACTTGTACAGAAATAAAGATATTTAAATACTTTTTTAGATATATATTCTAATTGAACTTTATCAATCGAATCATAATCTAATACTTTGTATTGGATTATATAATGAGACATATCTGTATCTAATCTATTAACAATTAATCCAATATCCTCTTCCAAGTTTTTTGTTTTATTATCTGGATCACATGGAAAAAGATATTTCTTTATAAAACCAAAATAACCAAGAGTATTCACAGTTGTTCTAATACAGTTTGTGTAAATATCATCCCAATAATTTCTGTTTTTATAATATGCCTTATGAATTGCTGCAAAATATAAATGTCTTGGTACTCGATTGTATAAAGAAATAAGATTCTTATCAATTACATTTCCTAATTTATCAGGTAAGCAATTTTCTTTCCATATATTTATCTCCTTATCATTACAAATATCTAAATAGAAATATACTTTATTACCATTTTTAAAATCTTTTATATTTGAATAATTTTTTTCATCTGGAGAACTGACATTTATAATTATACTGCTAAATATAAACATACCTTTAGGAACATCATAGGAATCACATATTATTATATCTTCAGTATATTTATCTTCTTCTAAATAATTTTCAATCAAATTATAGATAACAGGATTATCTGGAGTTCCATCTTCTTTCTTTGAACTTTTATAATATGTTAAACCAATATTAATACCTAATTTTTTCTTCAATTGAATGAATTTTAAGATAAAATAAACTAAAAATGTGGACTTTCCACATCCTGGTTGACCTCTCAGTAAATAGTAACTTTTAACTTTATTTTTAGTAGGTTTACATTTGATTAGTTTTTTTAATTTTTCTTTCTCTCTTTCAACGATTATATAAAAATCTTCAGAAGGATGAACATTTACATTTATATATTTCAATAGTTTCTTTAAATAATATTCATTATTTCTACACTCACAAAACCAATTATAAATTATATTATATTCTATTCTTTTCCAAAATAGTGGATAATAATCTCGAACTAATATTTTATGACTTGGATATTGAAATAATTTTATACTGTCATCAATTTCTATCAATATTTCATTATATATAAATCTAGGAGGTTTCTTCTCTATATCAAATATACGTTTCACATAATCAAAGCCTATTTTACTATATATAAATTTATATACTATTTCTCTCCGATGACGGTGGTTGTGGTTGTAGCTGAGGTTGTGGCTGTAGAAGAGTAGCAACAGTTTCTGATGAAGTATTGTTAGTCTTAATTTTCTTATTAGGATTATCTGTTGCTCCTTCTTCATCTATTTCTTCAATTTCCATTTCAGAATTAAGAGAAAAAGCTTTGTGTTTATTATTATCATACTTACCCTTCTTTATCTCCTTCTCATTCTCTAGATCGATTCCTTCCCTCTTTCTTTTAGTAACATCAATAAGTACATTATTATTATTATTATCTTCGTCTTTTCTACTATCTTCATTTTCCATTGTTGTGTCAGCAGAAATAAGTGAACTAAAAGCAGCAGCAGATGAAAAAGATGAAGAATCATCAGGAAGAGGAAGTGGAGGAGTATCATCACCGTATTTATAACTTTCTTTCCGTTTATTTTTATAATATATATCAATACCATCTTTTACATATTTCAATTCTGCTTTATAAC
Source organism: Proteromonas lacertae (assembly GCA_002245135.1). Lineage (NCBI taxonomy): Eukaryota > Bigyra > Opalinata > Proteromonadidae > Proteromonas > Proteromonas lacertae. The sequence goes on along the minus strand of NGBS01000998.1, from coordinate 10,585 downwards.
ATTTATTATCTAATTTTGGTTGACATGATACATTCAAGTTACATTTATCACAATAGAATGTTTTTTTGTTGGTAAAGTTATTTACATATTCACATTCTCTTTTTATTTCTTTAACTACAAAACAATATGGACAAGTTAAATATTCTGTTATATAATAAACTTCATTTCTATTACCTTTGGCTTTTAAAATTAAGCCATACAAATTATCATATCTAAAATCATCATAATATAATTCATCTCTACTAATAATTTTTATTTCATTTTCACTTTCTAATTTAATCAATAGACATGGATTTTCAATTGGCTTTGTATTATCCATCTCACAATCATAATAGTTTCTTCTTTGTCCATCTTTTGTATAAAACGCTGTGGGAGAAATAAAATAACTTAAAATCATATCTAACTTATCCAAACCTTCTTTATATGAACTACATAATAAATTTGATTCATCTAAATATATAAAATTAGAATCTAAAAACCTTTTCATTCTCTCATTACTTTTTAGTATGTCTATCAATGATGAAGTGATTTTTAAATTATCTCCTAATATAACATTTTTCTTATTGTCATCTTCATAATAAAATTTCTTTATGTTAATATCTGGATCGTTTATTCTTTTTCTATCCAATTCAATATATGATATAATTTCATTTGTTTTTTCCACTCTTTTGAATTTGTTTGTCATTATTCTCTTTTTTTTATCATTGTCAAATGTATCATATGATGGATAAATATGTTTTATATATTTTGACATTTTTGATCCTAAAATGTCAGTATATTTACTGAAATCAAAACTTTCTTCTATATCCATTGTCACATCATATTTATGACTTATCATTGAAATTACAAATCTGGGATTATAACATTTATCAAGATATGTTTGGTTGAAATATTTTTTTTCTTCGTCTGTAATTCCCTTCTTAATCATCTCTTTAATTTCGTTAATTTCTTCATCTATTTCCTTTATAACCTCATCCTTATTCTGTTTCATTATTTCTACTCTTTTTTTACATTTATCTACTTTTGTCTTTTCTTTCTCTATTACATTCTGAATAGAACAGTCATAAGCATAATCCTTTGAATCAAAAACTAATTTTCTTATTTTCTTTTTCATTATAACTTTAACATTATCATTTTTATAATTTTCAAATGGTTTTCTATCTATTATTTTTTCATATTCTCTCCATTTTGTTTCGTTATTATTTAATTCTTCTATTTCTTTGGGTATATTTGGTTTATTTTTAACTGTTTTGGGATTTTTCTTAGATGGTGCTAATTTGATGTCAACTACAGTATTTTCCAACTTTCCATTATTTTCCTTTAATTCTTTTAATACTTCTAATACATCTTTACTATAATTGATAATTTTTAATTCATCATCATCAAATCCAAAACCATTTATAATATCTTCTAATTCATCTTTATCAAATATTTTATTCATATTTTCTATTGTTATTTCTTTAATAACATTATCTACATAATCATCAATATCTATTTCAGGAATTGTGACTAATTCAAATAAAAAAGGTAATTTAAATCCAAATCTTAATTCCGACTCGGTTAGTAAATATTGATTTACTTGATTCTTATAGATATTTAATTCTTTATCTATTAATGAAGACGGTGTATACTATATATATAAATATAAATATTATAGATAATAAATATACTCCTAAATAATAAAGAGTCTCAGCAAGTTTATCTATTTTTTTCTCCTCCAACATTTTTAATACGCTTTTCATTCTATCATCATACGTTTCTTGAAATATCACATTGAATAAAATAGCTAAAGATTCTTTAATGGGATGATGGTTAGACACTGTTACTTGTATTCCATTTATATACTTTTCATTTATCTCTATTGCATCGACACTTTCAAAATTAGATTGAAATGAACAATCGATCAGGAAAGGCAAAGCTTTTTCATTTAATTTGTCTAATTCTAATTTGTTCTTAATTGTGTTTTCATATTTGGACTTTATATAATATAATATTAAATGTTCATAATGATAACCTCCTTCGCCTCCTATTCTGTCATTATCTCCTTCTATTTTCTTTGTTAATAAAGAATAATATATATTGAAATTATTATTATCTATTACAACTTTGTTTAATGCCATTTCTTCAATATACTTTGAAATGAATTTCAAATTCTTTGGTACTTCCATCTCATTTTCAACATCATAAATATATACATATTCATTATATTCAGCAGGAATACCACTATAAATATCAATCTTTTGACATTTTTTAATTTCTTCCTCAACATTCATATCAACTAATCCAGGAATTCCTCCATAATTTTCAATCTCTATTCTTGTTTTTTTCTTATAAAATTCAATTTCATCCTTATTGAATGGTAATAAACAGAACTGGATTGGAGCTCTCTTGCTACGCATCACTTTATAGTTTTTCAACTTCATACCACTCACTAATATAACCACATCATCTTGACAGTATTCATCTTCTGAAATTGGTATATCATTGCAGATTATAATGGATTTTTCATAAGGATTTATAACATTTCGTTGAGGTAAGTATGTAAAAGGATGATATTCGTTATCTTCTACTCCTTTACAGAGATATACATTTATTGATGCTCTAAAAATAACTTGGAAATTGGTTTGTTTAAATTCTTTGCATAAAAATGCGCAAAAGCTCTTTTTACCTATACCACTATTACCATATACAACAAAATTCTTTTGGATTCCATTCTCTATAGCTATATATTTCACCATTTCGTTGTAAATATTTGAATAGCATTCCCTTTCAATAAAAAAGGGGTCTTCTATATATTCAATACCTTTGTCATCAACTTCAATGGCAGCTTCTCCGTTTATTATTTTAATTAAATCCTGAAAATCCATTTATCTATAATTATAAGCAACCAAATGTAATAATTAATGATAGAAATATTACTTTTTATAATATTCAAAAGTTTCTTGACATGTTCAGTTATATTTAGGTCAAACCATAATTCGAACATATATTTTTATTTTATTTTATTATTTTTTGGTGTTTACAAAAGAGTTTTAAGTGCTTTCGACTGTAATGATTTATTCACTCCAGTAAATTAACAACTCCATATGTAAAGTTTTCTTATATATACTACACAATCTAGCTATTGCTAATAAAGAACAAAATAAAAATTAAAAACAATTAATTAAAATTAAATATTATTTTATTCAGAATTTAAACTTCTATTAATTGTGCTAATACCATTTCGATTAGTATTACTACCATTACCATTCGAATTATCATCAAAATCATCACCCCAACCTCCAATTTCATTATCAGTTAATCGATAATCAGCATCCATTTCTAAACAATTTGCTATTGAATATAATATCTTTTCTCTCATTATTTCAAAGGTTGTATATTCTGGAAGATTTAAAGAAAAGAAACAAGTATGAGCTATAGGTAACATCTTATCAGGTTGACCATCTAAACAAACAGATTTTTGAATTTTGAATTTCTGAGCCATGTTTCCTTTAGGTATATGACTTCGAGCTGAAACAAATCGAATAAACTGCTTTCTTTCATTGTTATTAAATGATTCAAATACTTTCCAAAACATTATCATTAATGGATGTGTAACGGATAAATTATCATCATATTCAGTTATACTCTTCAATTCTTCAACGGATATATTACTATCATTACATACTAAGTATTCTAATTCATCCCATGTTAAATTACCAATTGTACTTGATGGAATTATTGTTAATAAACCATCTCGAATTGCTTGCATTCCTCGAGAAAATTCATTTAATCGAATATCTCTAATGCATTTCACATAATATAATAAATCATCATCTATTTGTAATGAGATATTTGAACCATTTGGAAGTATATTCACTAAATATCCATCACTTGTATAAGTACTCCATGTTAAATCATCGATTATATATTCCAAATACTCTTTACTTTCTTTACTTCCTTTCTTCATATTATCATAATGATATTCGATATCTTTTAATTGATTGTATGTAAATGTATCATAACATTCAATATCATCATATTTAAGACTATCTCCTACTAATAATTTCCAGAATATTGGTGGGAAATTGAATTCTAATACTAGATTACTTCGAATTGCCATTCCTAATATTTGACCAAAGAAATTATATAATTCTAAATACAAATGAGCTGCTCCATTTCCTACTCGAATACTTCCACAATTGATCATAAAACAGTCTTGATATAGTCCACAATGACTCTGTCGATTAGGAGTTGGCATTAATAATGGTAATATACATACTTCTTTCTTTATATTCTGACCATTATAATTGGATATTATCTTTGTAGCTTGAAGTTCTGTACAATATTGTGAAAAACATTCTCTATATGGACCACCATAATCATCCACACCTTCACCATCAAAATGAACTTTAAATGTACGTCTTTGATAATCATCCAGTGGATGTAAATAAGAAATTCTTAATGCATTTATATCACAGAAATGTAACTGTTCAAATGATTGACCAAATAAAGAGTTAGACATTCTTGTATCTGGATCTAGTTTATTCTTAGAGACAAAGGCTTTATTACGGAATAAATGTAGTGTTATCATTTCATCTGGATATTCATAATCATCTTCATCTACTTTAGTTTGTGTAGAAGTCTTACTTAAACAATATTGCAAGTAATTATGTTTATTTAATAATGGTAAATACTTCAAATGTGTTGATAAATATGCTAAATGTGACATTGGTGGATTGATATTCTTATTATTATTATTATCTTCAATATAATCATTACAATAAGCAAGTGAATAATTCAATGGTTTTCCATAATTCTGTACATAATCTGTTAATAATAATATGATTACTGTTCTACTACTAACTATGTCATATATTGAATATCCCAACTCACTTACACTGAAATATTGTTCTAATGGATTTATCATCTTATTCAACACATCCATACAGGAGATATTGTTTGTATAGTCTTTAGATAATTGTTTGATTAATGAACATAACTTTATATCAACATTCTTATTCCATAATTTATTATTTGAAGCATATTTAAATTCTTCTTTTGACAATATTTTATATTCTTTTTCTAGTAGATAAGTTGGATCATTTGGAGTATTGATTACTGTAATATTATTCAAATCAGAAGATCTGTAAAAACATAATTCATGATTCTTTTCTTTCATAAACCATAATTTCTTCTCACCAACTCCTAATACTTTCGCTTTACCACTTGGAGTTATTACAATTTGATTTGGCTTGAATCCATAATAAGATAATGTCGATTCAGATGAATCTATTTCAATTAAATTGTTATATTGAGTTATATATCTCATTATATTATTCTTTCTCCACTTTATATAGTAATTGTAAGCTTTATCTATGAATGATTCTGGGAAATCTGTTTCACCAATTATTGATTCAAATATCCTTTCACATTCTTCAATTTCTATTAAGGAAATTTCTTTCTTTCGAATATTATAGAATTCTCTATCTTTTGGTATTTCAATACAGTCTCTTAATAAAGACAACTTCTGACCATTATTAAATAGAGAAACAGCTGCACAAAGTGGACCAGTAACTTGTTCAAATGCTACACCAAAATTCTTTCCATTCTTACTGAAAGACACTATTCCTCGATCTAAATCTACATTTACTGTTATTATATCATTTACTGTATATTTCTCACCATAATCTATAGTTTTATTACCATGATATAGTTCTTGATCAGCCATATAACCCCATCCATAGTTATCACTTCCTAAGTAATTATTAGAATCAATTAATGGATTTGCTACACCAATAAAGATATTGCTACTAATAGCTTCATCTATTCTTATGGAAAAAGACATTTTTCCACTCCATAAACACACTCTTCCAAGTAATGTCGTCCATTTATTACCAGTGTTATAACAGATGGTTAAACCATCATTACATATTGATATATTCTTATTCTCTATATTACGAGGTGTATTAAAGTGTAATTCTATTCCTTCTTTTGTATGGATTTTGATTGGTTTAGACCATTCTCCATTCTTAAGGAAACTTTCACATCTTACACTGATTTCAGCTTGACTATTTGGTTCTAAGCAATTTAAATCATATACTTGTGATTCTATATGTTGTATTATCATATCATTTGAATTATCTCTACTTATTTTCACACTATAACCTGTTACTAGTTTTGATGTTGGTATTGGTAAAGTAATAAAACAGCCATATTCACTTATATTCTTTATTTCTACATTCACTATTGGTAGTTCTTCTTCTTCTTCATTGTCATTTATTCTATGTAATATTGATATTAAACTAGTTAAATATTCCATAAAACTAGTAATATAATCACTATAATAGATTATTTCCATTGATTGTTCAGCTTCTAATTGATATTTGAAATGTTGGTAAATTATTGATATTGGATATTGCTTTATAATATCTATTAAGAATTGTGGAATTTCACTATATTTATCTTCATATCGATATTCTCTTAATAAACAACTCAACATCTGGAATATTGCTTTTCTAAAATAACAATTTGGTGCTGTTGTTGATTTAAACAATAAACTCAATACTTCATTATTCAATAATGGTTTTTTATCAACTTCACTTATCTTAAAGTATATCCAATATGCTAATTCTAAATTATAAGTGAAATAAGCTTGTCGATCATTCATATTCAAACTTCTTATTCCCCACTTCACACTTCTATATTGACCTGTACTACAACCACTAATGATTATCTTAAATAATGATATTAATTCAGTTGTAAACTCATCAGATTGTTTAATAAATAACTGTATCATTTCTCCCATTATTTTAGAAGATGGATTTTCTATACAAGTTGAGTTTAATCCATATTTATAATTATCATTAATCCATCCTGTATAATAACCACCAAATGAGAGATTATTATCACATAACTTATAGGGAATTGGACCTAATTGAATACCTCTACAAACAGTGAGTTTAATAAATCGAATAAAGTCAGGAATTGACATGGATTTAATTGATATTTTATCATTTTCTTTCTCTTTTTCTTTCTCATTTTCTTCACTAATTACTTTAGGTTTTGTTGAATAATTATTATGTTTAATTTTCTTATTATATTTATCAAATACTTCCACAACAATACCTCTTGAATATAATATACATAACTGAACAATACAATATATAATATTGTTAATCATCTTCTGAGTATCACAACTCAATATTTCACTAATAGCTGTATCTACATTATTCTTCTTAACATCAGGTGATGGTAAAGTAAACATACTAAATGCATTATAACCATAAGCACTTTGATTCGGATCTAATGGGTAATAATAATTAGTTATATTCACATTCTCTATTGAATCCCAAGATAATAATTCATCATCATCATTTTGAATAAGTGTTTTATATATTATTGAATCTGTTGGTGCTAATACTTGTGGAATGGATCTTGCACTATTAGGTAACCATTCACCACTGATTAAATCATCATCTAAATATCGATCAATTTCTGTAGTTAATGAATCATCACATAATGAAGATAATTCTGTAGAAATATTGACTGGATTGTAGATATTGTATATTCTTACACAGAATGGATTGATTGCTGAACTTTGCTTTCTATCTCTTTTAGGTGGTAAGTGTATATTTGGATTGTTTTTAATATGATTATATCTTTTCTGTAAGAATTCTAGTTTGTCTTCAATTTGTTCAATTGTTGTGAATTCATTATTTTGATGGAATATTGCTGATCCTAATTTAATGAATTGATTTAATAGATTATTATTAATAAACCAATCACACCATTCATCTTCTTGTAAATTAGTAAATAATGACTTTATAGTTAATAAGATAGTTGTCATGAATAATATATCATATGAATCATAATTAACTAAATCTCTTTTCATTGCTGCAGTTTCTAAAATAGTGGTAAACTCGTTATTTCTGAATATAAAATCTAAAAAGCACTTCAATCTATCACCAATTGATGATTTTGTACTTAGAATTGGTATTTTTAAAGTATTTGGAATAACATTCAACTCTTCATAAGCAATTGGTATTAATTTAAATAAATAATATTGTGCTGTAATATATGGTTCAACTTTCATACCTGTAGGAATACTTATACCTTCAAATGGATTGTTTGACACATTATTAGTAATATCAATTGGATATAATACACCTTCAATGCTGTGTTTATATGTATTTATCACTATTTGTATTTCTTTAGATGATTTTACATTCACTATTGTACCTTTCATATCAGTATGAGCTATTTGTACCTCACTACCTGTATAAATACGTGATAATGTATTGTTGTTGATTAAATATAAACTAGCTACAAATGGATATAATTCTTCAGTATTATTGTATTTTGATTCTATGGTGTTTTCTAATAAGAATGTATTAAGTGAAGTAATAACATGGGGATAAGCAGATATATATTTATCTATACAAGATAATATAATATTTCTCCATTCTTTATTGTTATTATTGGATGATGAATATAATGAATAAACCAATGAAACTAATGATGACAATAATGTAGAATTGGATGTTAAGAATAATGATAAATTTGGTGGTTTATCAGTTATTCCAATTGTATTATTATTATTATTATTATTATTGATAGTGTTATTACAAGCAACATATCCTATTAAATACAACAACGATTTCACAAATATTTCACCTTGATTCTTATTACTAGATGTTGTATTAGCTGCTGCAGTTGTAGTTGCTGCTGTTGTTGTTGTTGTTGTAGATGTTAAAGATGTTAAGGAAGTTGTTGATGCTTTTGGAGTTTTGAATGATTTGAATGTATTATTAAAACTAATTGATTGAGATAAAGAAAAAGTATTATTTGAATAATTGTTATTGGATGATAACATTAACGATAATAAATTAATATCATTCAAACTAGCAGGATTAATCTGTGGCAATAACAGTGATAATAGCTTCAACGCAATAATCTGAATCTTTGTAGTACCAATACTTACAGCTTGAAATAATATCTTTATCCATTTCTTATCCTTCAATATATTCACTATGAATGGTGAACTACTGGATATATATAATGACATTAATGATGTTGATAATAAGTCATCTGGTATTACTAACTTTGGCATTGTTCTTTCATAATTTACATTAATATGAATAGGTTGTAATGCTCTATTATAATATTGTAATAAACTAATATAACCTTCATATCCATATTTGATCTCTAATTGACTATCTTGATTATTCAAATCTATTTTACCATCGAAGTAATTGCTTGGTAATTTACCTACATAGAAATTAGCAGTGGATGATGGTGATTTGATAGTGGATGGTCTTAATCTTTGTGAATCTGGTTTACCATCAATAAATAACTTGATTTGAGTTGCATCAAAGGTTATAGCAATAAATACCCATTGATCTTTCTTCAAACATGTTTGACTTTGAAAACTCTTCATACAATTTATCACAGATTTTACCAACATAAATATTAATCCTTAAATCGAATGGATGTAATACTACTAATGGATATACATTCTCATTATCTCCATAACAGAATAATACACGATGAGATCCATTTGCTTCTTCTGATAAATATATCCATGCAGTAACAGAGAAATTGATTAAACCATTATTACTACCACTAGGAGTAGTAGCTGCTGTTGGTGATGCTGAATTTGGATTTGTATTAGCTGTATTTGTATTTTCTGAATCAAACAATGGGTTTGAGAAACTCAAGCCTTCTTCCAAGCCAAATATTTGTTGTGGTGTTTTAATAATATCTGTACACATTCCATTGTATTAGTAATAATATTTGAAATAGTAATCATTCAATCTTAACTCCTCATCTGATAATAAATTAATACCTTCTTCAATTAGATTATAATAGGGAGATATCAAGATAGATAGTTTAGAATTGGATATTATATCTTCATTATTAATCTGAGATAAATACAATGAGAAAGTTCTCAATAATTTCTTCACAACTATTACAATTCGTTGAGGATAAAGATGATTGTTGTTGTAAAGATAATGATAATGATGATGATAATGATAATGAGTTATTATTGATATTATTCAACTTATACTGTTTTAATAAAAACTTTGATAATATTTCAATAATATTTAATTGAGAGAAGAATGATAAGTATTCAGGAATATATGATATATTATACATATTCAATATACGAACTACTAATGAATAATCTATTGAATCTGTTTTATTTTCTAATTGATCTTTCAATATTGATGTAATGGTTGATAATAAGGAGAAATGTGATTTTGATACTGTATCTGTTAATTCTGTTCCAACACCTTCAATTTGGATTTTATAGTTTGAAATTGGTTGATTCTTCAAAGATAAGATATTATTATAACATATAACAAATCACCTTGAATTGTGGGTAATGAAATTGTTGATATGATTTTCTTTAATAATTTATAACCTTTCTTTCTATTGGATACTCTTTTTACATTATCATATAATAATAGTAATAATATATAAGGATTTGGGATATGATCAATACTGGCAGATGATTGGAGGAAATCTAAACATTGAAGCAATATGATTGGATAATCAATCTTTTTATTAGAAATAGATATATATGTAATATTGGATTTACAAT
>NGBS01001203.1:0-51960 GCA_002245135.1 Proteromonas lacertae | reverse complement strand
AAAATGCACATGGTACGATGATTATGATATTGCAGATATTGTAACACCAGATAGTGTAATCCACACCACTAAAAGAAAATTATTAAGTACTATATCTGAATCATTAGATGAATTAGTACCATCAAAAAAACATAAGCATTTGGTCAAGCCAAACATGCAATGTGACGATTCAAAAACCTTGATAAAGAAGAAGATTTAGAAGATCTTTAAGTGTTAAGTGATTAAACGTAATTACTTTATTTTTTTTAATTAATTTTTTTTTGCTTATCATGAACACTGTACCACCATTACAACATACTGACTCACCTAAAAGTATTGTTAAACCTCTAGATTTCACTGAATTAGAAAGAGCATTGCCGATTGAAGATGCTGTAAAACCAGTATGTCTATTCAATGAGAAAGATGTAAAGAAAATGGATGTGCATACATATAAAGCTAATTTAGATGTTTTGGAGCATAGTGAGAGAGCAATATGTGATTGTGAGGGACATGCTGGTTTAGCATTACCAATTGGTGAAGAGAGTTTACCACGTGTGAAATTCAATATAACTCAAATTCAGCATATTTTAGAAATTTTTAAAGAATCTCTAACTCATTATAGAATTCAAACAAGATTTTTTAATCTCAGTGTAGAAGATTGTATAGAGGTGAGTAATAGAGTCGATGATGCTATAAAATTATGTTTTGAAAGATACTGTTCCATACTCTGCAGTAAAAGTTGGAGTTCATAATGTGTTAATATGCCTATGGGAACGTATACGTAATAATGAAAAAGAAGGAAATCACTATGAGTTGGTGCATTTTGAGAGGAAGTTAGATGAGTATGAGCGGTTAATATGGAACGTGTATCATTGTCTTGTAAATTTGTGGGAGTCATATCAAAAAGAGAATACTATAGACCGTAATTGATAATTAATTAATTAATTAATGGTTACTATTATTATAATTATTATAATTACTTCTCATTATTCTTCTCTTTCTTGATTAAAATTCTTTAAAAATCGATTATACTCTTTATCTAAGGTATCTCTCCCATTAGGGTCTAATTGCTCCATACCGCTCCCAGAATCTGTTTACAGCTTCTTCGAATGGCATGTAATCACAATAATCTAAGTCCTTATATTTTTCTTGTTTATCTGAAGTATCTTTTTGGTTGTCTGACATGCTTGAGTGTAATGAAATGATGAAAATGGATTCTATCAAATAAGCTTGTGTAATCAAACTATACAATTTACACATGTTCATAGTATGCGCGGTAATTTGTATAACCGCTCCAAATGTATCAAACATATTCAAACCACATAAATCTTTTTTGTGAAACGGATATATAATATTCATTTTGGCGGTATGAGTTCAAATATCAATAATGGATCTAATTTTATCACATTAGATGATAGAGATATTACTTATTTAACTGTAAAAGGATGGTGTAATGAAGCTGAACCAAATACAGAAAAGATTGAAGATGCAAAGTACTATGTCATGAGTTTTACTCCAGGAAGGTTCTTATTTAAGAACAGAAGACCTATTAAAAATTATTATCAAGATGTAAAGGAGCCTTTGAAAAAATGTTGTGGATTATGCCATCAAGTATACAGATGACTCAAATATGGTCAAAGACTATAAGAAATGTGGATTCCAAGTGATATTTCCTGAAGACAACGATAATAACACTGTCAGATTCTGGGCATGGTTAAACAAGATTAAAGATCCTCCAAGTTATTTATTTTATGAGTGTCAGTGTGATTTGAGAATTAGACAGATAACTGTATTAGATAAGAAGGATAAAGAAAAATACACTATTATCCCAAAATTTGAAGTGCATAGCTAGTATCAAGAAATTTGAGCAAAAACTTGAGAAGGAGAAGGAGGATGAGGATCAGTGTGCTGAGAATCAGGATGTAGATGACATAGATTTGGAGAATATGTATACACAACCTGCAGATTATGATATTATTCCAGTACCAACAACACCTGCTCCGATGAAAAGAAGAACTGAGAGTGATAATCAAAACCAACAATACAAGAGAAACAAGAAGAATTGATTATAATTTTTTATAAAAAATCAAATGCATCATCTTTATTGAAATATAACATTATTACCATATGGAAATATTATTTTTTGTGGGATTAGAATACAATTACCTTCAAAGTTATCCACATTATGCTTCTGTAGTAGGATTTTTCATACTAAAACTACACATATCACGAGTAATTTCAAAAAGCATACTTGATGATGTCCACTTAATGACTCAAAAAATATATCTATTCTTGGTACATTATTTGTAAAACTTAAATATTTGCTTAAAAATTTTTCTACATCTGGAGTTAAGATTGAATTAATTATTAGTTCGCTTGTTATTATTCTAACAGGATTTAGTATTTCTATTTGCAAATATGTTTGAAAAGCTGCATATCTTACAAAGCAATAACAGTTTGGTAAAACTTGTCTTGCTTGAACAATTTCTAATTGACCATCTACAGATTTTAATATCATGTTATTTTCACCCATAGAACTCCATTTTATACGATTCTCCATTTTCCATGAACTATCTTGATATTCACTTCGATATCCTATATAGGACATTATAAAATTGACATTATTAGTAATTGAATTAGCATCATCATAAATTGTAGAATACAAAACAGATAACATATTATGTATGCTCTTATCCCAGCTCTCTAATTTGGTCTTTCCAATGACATTCACAATTCCATCAATTTTCTCACTAGTTGCACTATCAATACCACCACCTGATCCAGATGATCCTCCTGTACCACTATTCTTGATATCGACCAACATTTCTCTAATCGATTTAGCATCTCCAACTTTTTCTCCCAAATTGCTTGTAATCGATGTCAGTGCCCTCGTGACAGGTGTTAGATCTGTTGATACAGCTTGTTTTTTAATAGGACGGCCAAACATAAAATATAGCAAAATAAACAAAAAATTATATTAGTGACAATATGGGGATTATTATTATTCCGAATCGCTGGGATAACTTGATGAATCAGTGGACTCATCATCGCTGCTATAGGAAATGAGGTGATCATATTTATTATTGTGATTATAGCTATTATTACTATTATCTCTAATTCTACTATCAAAATTCACTCTAAATTCATGATTATATAAATCGATATATAAAAATGAGTGATTACTCTGTTTGGTTGCATAATCATAATATGATTTGAAAACATCGAAATCGATCCATATATCTAAACTTGCATACAAATTTCGTAAATTAGCCATACTCAGGTTTTTGAATACCAAACAGTAATCAAGCTGTAAACGAACTGAGGGAGTAATGTCAGTGACATATTGACTTGATATAATTACTTTTGACTTGTAATGACGATTTGACTTAAGTAATTTCGAAACGGATTTATTTCTTAAATCAAATGATATATCATCGAATATAAATATATTCTCTGGGTAATCATAATTATCTTTGTCTATATCTTTGATATTATCTAATACTGCATCCAATATATTCACTCTATCTTCATTCACTACTGAATCATAGCAATGGTACTCAATTTGGTTATACTTGAGCATATCAGTGATTTTCTCATATATGATATCCTTTGGATATAGTTGCAACGAAAAAATACACTACTTGGTCATATCCCTTTTTTAGCAAGTGTTGGATCATATTAAATATAAGTGTAGTCTTACCACTGTTTTTCTTAGCTAAAATAAATATGTTGCAGAATGGCTCCTGAAAATAGTCATATCCAAGGACACTATCTTTGGAACGTTTTCCACATCCTTTGACTACTGTCTCAACAGGATTTATGACTATGTTGTTTATTTTTTCTAAATTAACTTTACTCATAACAAAAATAACAAAAACATAATTATAAGAAATATAGCCGTTATCGATATTATGATTATTTTTAAACTACACTTACAATACCACTTCCATTAATAGTGACCATACGTCCAGTGATGATATAGAAACGATGAGATATATCATTATTAGTAAAGTCATTTGTACCAGGTGTTGAAAATTCAAAGGTTATTTTCAAATCAGTAGCCAAAGGTCTACCTGCCTGGTTCTTAATATTGTCCAAGTCCTTAGAGCCAAAATTCAATATCTCAAAGAACTTGTCATTGAACTTCTTATCTTTTCTGAATATATCAAACCATGAGTCTTGGAAATATTCACGGACAGTCATGAAGCTATCATAATATTGCATAAGTGTATAATCTGGCTGATATACAAAATCATTGATCATCCATCTGAATTGTGCATTTTCAGGTACATGTGCATATCTTTTTAATGATTCTATCCATGGCCTATAGATTATGTAACGAACAAATGGTCCATTGGAACTATTCAATGTGAATGAATAATTGAATATGCCAGATCCACCTGATGGTACAACAATTTGATGACATCTGAAATCATTGAATTGAATAGGTTTTGATAAACAATATTGTTTGGTATTATTGTTGCATTGAGTATCCTTGTTGATATAAGCATAGAATTTAAAATTCTTAAATGTCATATTTTTAATACCACCATTCCTATCCCATGCTATAACATTATTTAAATCTTCATAACCATTTTCATCAATACAATATTCGGTTGGTGTATATGATTTCAAATTTCCATAATTTGCTTTAGTTTGGAATCGAATGCATATATACATTCTCTCTCCAAAGAATACATCGCTCTTTAATGCAGCAAATGTATTGTAAAATTTACCTAACTGTAATTTGAAATGTAATGTCTTTTTACTCTTATACACAGTAGCATTAGTTACTTTATTATTACTTTCATCAGAAATGTCTATAACATTAACATGCATATCATCATCACCTTCTTTGTCCATTTTCCATTTATTAACATCTTGAATAAGATAACTGTGTTCATCGTTACTCCAATCTAATTGTATTCCATCATAGTAATTGTCTTGATAGAATATATCGCATCTCTTTCTAACTAATTCGTCCATAAATACACGATATGGTTCATACGAATCATCAAGCTTGACCAGATCTGTTCCAGTCTGATTACAAATTCTAAAAGATGCCAAAGCCAAACCCTTCTTTAATTCCTCCAATTGTACTTGGATATAAATCATCATCTTTATTTATAAGTTTCTTACTTAAATCTGCTCTAACAGCACCTGCTTCTGAACCTTTTGCTAATGGTTCTGTTTCCACATCTATATCGAATTGAATATATGACTTAGCTAAATTGATAATATTATCTCCACTTATCTCCCATCTAATCTCTTCTGTATACGTGTTATCACTTAGAGTATATTCTGATGTTGATCCCATCGGAGTCAATCTCACATAATTATAGAAGGGTAGCATCACAGGGACATCTACACCATGTTTCTGTTCTTTTGGAATAGATAAAGCCATTAGAAAACAAAAGAATAAAGAAATATAAAAATTAGACTTTAAATACAACAATATCTAAATTAAACTCAATATTATCAAGATTAAGTTCATAGCCATTTTGTTGAGTAATCTGAATAGTGATCATACCATTGTTATAGGTATTATTAAATCTCTTTGATGTATTCAATATGTCATTATTCTGATATGTAATAAATGGTAACTCAGGATTTGAAACGGGTATATTTTCTAATACATTTGAATCCTGCATAATATTCACTATGTCTAATCTAATGGATATAGAATTAACCCATATCAAAGATGGACGAAATGGTAATTGAGTAAATGGGAATGGCTTAACCATAATTTCTTGTTGATTCTCTGGTTCTTCAGATGGAATATATTCTTTAAAACAACACCAGTAATTGTTTTTGGGTATACCTAATATTTTGTAACTAAGATCTTTGGTGATGATCTCTAATTTTTCTATCCAATATACTGGGTCTTTTTGATAGTATATAATATTCATATCATTAGCTACCTCAATATGATATGTTTGATTATCATCGAAATTGTCTATACGAAATAAATCTCCTTTTCCTTGTATAATAGACACATGTGAACCTTCTTCATTATATGCAGCATCATTTATTCCAAAAATATCATATGTCATATTTTTGACTAAATTATTGATCATACTTAATATCTGAGTTTCATCATAGAATCCTTCTGGTATTTTGAGGTGTTTTACGATGTTTGGATACTTTGGTGCATCTACTTGAACATCATGTCTCCATCCCAATGTGAATACTAATGAAAACTCATCATTTGTTTCTTCCTGTATAGTTGGGAATGAATTGGGTATAACAGCATGTAATAAGCTGACATGAGTATAATCATCATCGAATGATTGCAATTTTAATGTCTTCTTATACTTGTTTCCTCCACCCATGGAATCAGATAATACAATCATATCAGAATTTAAGTAGTATACACGATGATTCGAAACTAACATAAGATAAAATCTATTTTGAAAATAAATTCGTTAATAATGTCAATATTGTCATTATTAGTATTAATTACACTTTTATTTTTTAAAAATGAATAACGATCAGGAACACAAATTTAGAACAGTGCCATATAACTTTTGGAACTCTGATAAACAAATACTCATTAATTGCTTTAGAAAGGATGGCAAAATGAGGGCACCAACCAAATCTAAATTATGGAATTTGATATGTGGCGAGAAAAAGGAATTAACTTATAGTGAGATCAGATATATACTCAAATACGTCGATGAACAGTATAGATTAGACTTGGAATATAGATTCAAAAATGGATGTTGGTGGGATGAGAGTAAAGAGAAATTAATTCAAAGATTAGGTATTTCTGATGTAGATGAGACTGTGCGCATTACACCTAATATGTTCCTTGAGTGTGTTAACAAGATTAAGGAGAAAAGAAACCCATCTTTTGAAAAAACTCATCAATTATTAGAAAGTATTATTATGATGAATCATGAAGCTAATATATTACCTCCTCCTCCTCCTAATGATAGTAATAATAAAGAAATAGAAGAAATACAAGTCAAGCTTGAAAATGACAATGACAATGTCAATCTCATAGATTATGACTTATCTCCAATATCACCAAGATCCATTAAGGATGAATATATTAATAATAACCAATGTCTTGTAAGTTAGTTTATTGATAATAAATACATTACTTTGATTAATTTTGTTTTTCTTATATAAGATTCTCATAAACACACATGGACTTTGATGTAATAACTGTTTTGCTTTCAGTTCCCGTATTTGTATTGTATATGATAGCTTTGGCTCTTTTCAAATACTTAAAGGCACACAATTGTATTCCAAACAATACAGACATAGAAGAACTTAGAAATAATATAGATGCCATGATGAATAAAGGGTTAGAACATGATAAGACACTTAAAGATATTCAGTCTCTTATTGAAATCACTAAACAAAGGAAAATGACTATTTAAATTTATTTCACTCTTTATATTATATTATTATTATATTATGTTTTTTTTATTTTTGGTTAAACTTGTATTTTACATCTAGCCCAAGTTGTAAGATACATCACAATTCAAGTTACAACTGGCGCCAGTTGTAACTTATATTACAATTCAAGTTGCAAAGTGGCGGCCGGATATAGCAATACCAAACACACATATATTACATAAAAAACAGAATATATATATATATATATATAGAATTACTTTAATTATCCATATTAGGAACTGGAATACCATACTGATAATGCCTGCCATTATGCACAACTATACGATGTGGATCATTCTTTGGCGCGGCTCGTGGCCCGGCTCGTCTTGGTTTACGTTTTGCTCTATCTTTACTTCCTTTTGGTCTTCCTCTTTGTTTAGGTGGATTAGCAGCTAATAATCGTTCATACATTTTCATTAATTGTCTATATTGTAATTTAACTTTTGTTTTGTTTTGTAGTGCATTCTTTACTTTGTCTCTATACAAATCATAGCTCTTTCTCCATTTACTCCTGTTAACTGATTTAGGAATATATGTATTCCAGTCTTTACTAATTTTAAACCCTTTTGGCCATCCTCCATAATAAGACATGTTGTGATTTTTATAATTGATATTATTTAAAATATAGTAACTATTAATAGTATGTTTATCAAACAAAAACAAACATATATAATAATAATAGAATTTTTAAGTATTTAATCAGAGTCACTACTACTACTACTACTACTGCTACTACTATCACTACTACTACTACTACTAATTCCATCAGCAACATTTCTATCAACTGGATGTATGTGATAAAAATTCCCTCCATTCCATTGATAACTCATATGATGAAAAACATATTTTTTAAATTTTTGAGGAATACAATCACCATCTGCATACTCATGTTCTCCATTTCTTAATTTTCTATTCATTACTAATATTGAAGCTCTTCTGTCATACCCATAGGTTTTGAGGTTTATCATTAATTGATCGCCATGATGTCTATAATCACCTAGTACTTCTGGATCATTTCTATTAGTTCTGAGTGAACCACATATAAACACCTTTACTTTATTTCTTTTTAATATTTTCATTGTTTTAATTGGAAATTGAATGACCCATCTATGTGCTCTATTGTCTCTATATCTATGAATGTAAAAAGCATATTCACCGTTAGGTTGTCTAAGCATATTATATGTTAAATGGTCAGGCATATTCTTTGTATTTTTTGCTATTATATATATTATTAAATTTTTATGGGTCTAATCAATAAAGTTATTGTTTGTTTAGTAATACAAATGTTTGAGGTTTGTTTAAAAAAATAATATCTCACGATCCATTGACATAATGAATAATCTGATGTGTTTCTTATTATATGGCATATCATGAGCAATCGATTGATATAATTAGATTTCATATATGTTTCATAATCAAAGATGATTTAGATTATTGCCTGAAATGAGATATTGATATAATTGAGATGGGTATATACCCTAGTAAGTATATATAAATTATAGTTAGATTGTGTGCTAACCCTGTATATAAATATTAAAAATATACAAGTTTGAATACTGGTTTGAGTTTGGCAGTTATATTATTAATTATTTTTGAAATATCATCATGAATAACAAAATTATTTTAAAACAGAGTATAGTATATCGAGTGAAAGTACCCAAAGTTCATGATGAAGAAGAATTTGATATAATATTAAATAATTTAAACGATGTTGCGAAAAATTGGAGACAACTATCCAGATACCAGTATAAATATACATATATATTTTATAGATTCAAAGGAACTCGTTTAATTCCCAATCCACAGTTTCTCGTAGAAAGATTCAAATGCATATGGATAAAAGACCCAAAATTCAGAAAAGACTATTATAAGGATTTTAAGGAAGAGTTTATATATTGCTTTCAATACAAAAAATGTAAATGTAAATCAATTGTATGCATTATCTTTATATATTTCCTTAGGTTGACAGAACAATTGATTATATATATGATTCGTTAAAAACATTAACATCTGATACAATGACTGAATTAGGGGATGGAGATTTTGTTGATGGATACAATCAAGAGTATGATGATGAATACGGAAATGTAGTGGAAGTTATTGAATTTGAACAACAAAATAAAGTTAAAGGAAATGTTAATTGTGAATCGAATGTAGATTCAATAATATTAGTTGTTGATGAAGAAGTACATAAAGTAAATCAACAAAATGTGGTGAATTTATTTGATTATGGAAATGAAACTGTAGATTTATTTTCTTATGGTAAAGAAACTATAGATTTATTTTCTTATGGTAAAGAAGTAGTAAAACGCGATTTTCTTATTGAATCAGAAGAAGAAGAATGGCAATCAGAATATTAAATCATAATGAATCTTGAATTGGTTTTGTTTTGTTTTGTTTGGGATAGTATTATAACTTATAAATTATATGGTGTGCTAATTAACACCTTAAAATAATTATAAAAGAAATTAAGCTATTTTTGAAAAAAGCATTCGTTTCAAGATTTGACTTGAACTTCATTTTTTTTGTTTTGTTTTTTATTACATAGGATGGTCACCATATGTTGTCATATCACACAGTATGGTGGCCATCCTATCTATTATTGTTTTTTGAATTTTTTTAAGAAAATTAAATTTCGATTATGATCAGAAAGTCAAACTAAGGGCATATATGAGCCCAGCATAAATAGAGAAATCGATTGATATATTTATTATGCATTAAAAACGTTTCTAATGATGAAAAAACAATATAGGGAAATAGCACACATTGAAACGGCTATTTTTTGAATCAAAAACACATATAGGGAAATGGCACACTGTGCTATTTCCCTTTATTATTCATTATTATTATCTATGCTTAATGATGATTTAAATAGAAAAATGAAAAATTATGAAAGAAACGGCTAAATATTTATAAATATAAAAAATATTTTTGTGAAATTGACATGTAAATGATATATTGTGGTGAATATAAGTGTATGATGCTGAAGTATGATAATAATTTTATTTATATAGATAAAATAAATGAGGAAATAACTGGATTGCACATCCTTTTCAGAATGGAACAACCTGATGGTGTTCCAGAGATGTAGAAAACAGTTTAAATTTAAAAATGATGTGAATAAGCTATAATTGTGATGATTTGTATAAATTGTGAATTTGTGTAAGATGCAGTGAGTTTAAAGAAATAAAGATGTGATATTTGATTAATATGAATGTTATTATTTCGATTATTTCGATGATGATGTAAGATAAGTGAATATAGAAAAAGTGATTAACAATAGTCTTGATTTGAAAGTTTGAAATATCTTAATATAGAAGAAGATGTAGTAGATTATACCAACATGAGTATATTATCTTTAGATTTGTATGTATTATAAAATAATAATAATTATTTGATGAATTATTATTGTGATATTTTTATGTGAAATAGAAGTGTAATAATTTTGTATTTAAATGAAATACTCAATTGAAAGATTAATAGAAATGATTATAGTTAATATTATAATATGTTTTTATGATTTTATGCTTTTTGATGATAGTTAAAAGGGATAATGAAGATAAATAGTAAGAAGATAAATTAATTGCATATTTTAAACCATTATTAAATAAAACTCTATTAAACCTTCATTATATATTTGTCTGTATTGTTGTTTTGTGTATAAAATGTAAAAATATTATAATAGAAGAATAATGAAAAATTAATTGTTTCTATACAAATATACAACACTATAAATAACATGAAATAACATGAAATAAATAAATTATTATAATGAATAAAACTTTTCTCTCATCATTCTCTATCATAAATATAAAATATTCCAATTCTTAATCCATATTCCATATATACACATTAATCATTTACATAACTTATATTAAATATTATTCAAACTAATTTCAATTACAATTCTGTAAGGATTATTTATATCAAATACTTCTTTCATTCTATTTTTCTTCATTATCCCTTTTAACTATCATCAAAAAGCATAAAATCATAAAAACATATTATAATATTAACTATAATCATTTCTATTAATCTTTCAATTGAGTATTTCATTTAAATACAAAATTATTACACTTCTATTTCACATAAAAATATCACAATAATAATTCATCAAATAATTATTATTATTTTATAATACATACAAATCTAAAGATAATATACTCATGTTGGTATAATCTACTACATCTTCTTCTATATTAAGATATTTCAAACTTTCAAATCAAGACTATTGTTAATCACTTTTTCTATATTCACTTATCTTACATCATCATCGAAATAATCGAAATAATAACATTCATATTAATCAAATATCACATCTTTATTTCTTTAAACTCACTGCATCTTACACAAATTCACAATTTATACAAATCATCACAATTATAGCTTATTCACATCATTTTTAAATTTAAACTGTTTTCTACATCTCTAGAACACCATCAGGTTGTTCCATTCTGAAAAGGATGTGCAATCCAGTTATTTCCTCATTTATTTTATCTATATAAATAAAATTATTATCATACTTCAGCATCATACACTTATATTCACCACAATATATCATTTACATGTCAATTTCACAAAAATATTTTTTATATTTATAAATATTTAGCCGTTTCTTTCATAATTTTTCATTTTTCTATTTAAATCATCATTAAGCATAGATATTAATATAATAACATGAATAGATTGATATATAGTATATTTTCTTTTAATATAACATTATTAATATGATATTAATTGTTTATAAGAAATTACAAAAGAGAGAGTGATATATAAGAAAAAGAGTGAAAGAATAATCAGAATCGTTCATATCTACAATAAAGCACCTCATCCCATCAGAACTGCGAAGTTAAGATTGTACGAGCTATGATAGTAGTACAGTGGGGGACTCTGTGCGAAGTCATAGTAACGATTCTTTTTATTCTTTTCGCTTTTTTCTTTTTATTATGATGTGGAGCAGATATAGAAACAATAAAATAACACAAACAAATAGAATCAAACTCAATCGAAAATTAAATTGTGTAGATTCACTATAAAATAGATTAATATCAATTAATAACATCATTATTATGTATTTTTTTATTAATTCATATAGATTTTATTGTGTTATATTAATATCTTCTAATCATTACTGATTTTGTCTCTGTATAACAAATAACATAAAATATAATTAATATAATGATTATTAAAATTTAAAATACTTTACTAATACAGCTAAGAATACTATAGCTACTAATCCTACTATCATCATAACGTTATTGTTATTGTTACTACTACTTTTTTCCTCCCTTTTAATTGCATGACGTAGTTTATAATCGTTATTATGAATTCTTTCTACTAATTTTGTCATTATTTCATTCATTATCTTAGAGCTTCTTATACCTACTTCTATCACTTTCTGTTCATCAGGTTCTTCTTTTATTTCACCTGGTAAAACAGATTCATCAGTTATCAAAGATAATGCAATTACTTTCATTCCTCCATGAACTGCTACTAATATTTCAGGTACAGTTGACATTCCTACTGCATCAATTCCTAAACGTCTTAACATTTCACATTCAGCTCGAGTTTCGAAATTTGGACCACATAAACAACAATATACTCCTCGATGAATTATATTTGAGTATTTTAGCTCTTCACATATATCAAATATTAAATCGATTTTATCATTATCATAAATGTTTGTTACTGATGGGAATCTACAACCTAATCTTTCGTCATTTTTACCTACCAATGGATTATTACCTCCAAATCCTAACATATTGATATGGTCTTCAAATACCATTATATCACCAACTCTATATTTACTATTTATACCTCCAGCTGCATTAGTTGTAATTAATAATTTTACACCTATCAATTGCATCAAACGAATCCCACAAGTAGTTTTACTAATATCATAACCTTCATAACAGTGAAAACGACCTGTCATTATCATAACTACACAGCCACTCAACTTTCCAATTAATAACTCATGTCCATGTCCAGGAGCACCACTTTCTAAGAAGTTTGGAATATCATGGTAAGGGATAGTGATTGGATTCTGAACTAGTTTACCTAAGTCCTTTAATCCACTTCCTGCAACTATACCAATTTCAGGTTTTAAATCACCGATTTTTGATTTCACAAACTTTACTGATTCTTCAAAATCTTCTAATTTACTCATTATTAAAAATGTAATTATTCAAGCCAAACCTTTTCTTTTTAATTCTATTTGTTTTTCTCATTGTATGTTGTGAATTATTAATTTTTAATTCAACAGTTAAATAAAGCTAATATACTTCAAACATATGAAGTATTTCTAAATCTTTTGATAAATTCTTTAGATCTATTTTATTAAAAATATATTCATGTTAACATTTTTTTCAAAAAATTAAGGTATGATTATGTGAAAGAAATTATGACTATTTTTGTACTTTTTTAAATTATGAAACGAATATATTTTTGATAATAAATGTAAAACTTGCTTCATTATAATGTGGTTATAATGACATTATAAATATATTTTTACACTTCTGTAGTAAATAATATGGTGTAGATGATAATATATTACTAAACTGTAGAGAATCTTAACCTTAGATAGTTGCATTAAAGTAAGAAAACTATAATATAATGCAGTTAATGATAGAATTATGATTTAATGCTGTATATTTAGTTTGTGAAAGGAAGATAAAGTGATTATTAATGAAAATTGCCTTTAATGGTTAATGAATATGGGAGAACGTAGTATTAATTAACATACTCATTGGCAAATATAAGAAAATGTAATAGTGTTTTGTTAATGTTAATTATGTAAAAATATAGTGAAAAGGGTATGATATATATAATAATTAAACTACTTATTATACATTTATTATATGAAATGATGAAAGAAATATGAAAAAGTCAAAACTTCAAAAAATAGAAACGAATAGTATTTTTGCAATGAAAAACATTCTATTTCTGCTTGTGTTGATAATAATTGCCTGTTTTACAATCTATGAGTCATATCATTTTATTAATTTAAATGAAGAGAGTAAAAGATGTGATAATATTTACAATCCTTGTGCAGAAGGTCTTCTAAAAGAAGCTGCATATAAAAATGTTGTAGTTTTATCAGCTGTTTCTAAAAAGTATATGATCCAAATTAAAAACTTCTGGTTATCATCTTCTATTCCAAATCACCTCACTAATATAGTTTTTGTAGCAAGTGATTATGTCACCTTTAATTATTGTAAATCTTTTACTAAATACGTGTTAATGGGTAATGTAATAATAAATCAAACAAAAGAAATCACATTTCTCAATAAAGACTTTTTAAAAATCACTCTATCCAGATTAGAAATGATTTACAGAATATTAGCATTAGGATTATCAGTTTTAGTAGCAGATTTAGATATATATTTTTATAAAAATCCAATTCCTTTTTTATTTGAGTATAAAGAAGATATTGTAACTTCAATTGATAGACCAGGAGTTATTAATGTAGGATTCTAGTATTAATAACTTTAATATATTTTTATATTGTAGTTTAATAAAAAGCAATAAAGGAACTATAAAGTTTTACAATCATTTAATTACTAAAGCAAAACAACAGAAAAACAGTAACTTGTTTGAGCAGTCTTATATACAAGAGGAATTAAAGAAATTTAAAAAGGAAATAACATTGAAAGAATTACCATTAAATCAATTTCCATCCGGATGTGAGTTTTTTGGAGAAAAATGTAATTTATATTATGATGAAATTGATAGTATATATATATATATATATATATATATATATATATATTATAATAGAGAATAATGATGTTATAATGGTTCATTTCAATTGCATAACCACATTCTTTGCTGGTAAAATCTTAAAACAAAAAGATTTGTTAATGTTTAATGTTGATGATGATAATTATTATAGTTCAACAACTAATAAATATATAAAAATCAATTTCAATAACAATTCGTCAGATATTAATTACGATAGAAAAGTAGTAATGTTTGGATTTGCTTTAGCTATGAAAACAAATAGAATATTCATATTTCCAAAGTTTAGTTGTAGTAAATCACTTATTCTAAAGAAACATTATAATAGAAATTGTTCCTACGATGATTTATTTGATATAGTTTCATTAGATAAATACTTGATTAATTCTTATAGAGAAAATGTATATAATATATTTTATATTTTTATTATTATAATCAATAATAGCAATTTTTATACAATAAACTTGTTCCTGATGTAATTAAAACCTCACAAAAGGCTGTTTCTATAGAGAAAGTGAAATCTTTAGAAGATACTGTTGATTTAGTTAATAAAGAGGATTATAAAGTGGTTATATTGAATATTGGTAGTTTAGAATGTGAATGTCATATTGAAGATAGAAATATTGTGAATGGAGTAAAAATTAGAGAATCGTGGTAGATTAACCTATAAATTTAGTCATTTTCTATTGTAATTTATATTAAAAAGTGATGAAAACAACAATAGAAATATAAAACCCATTTAATTACTTTTAATAATCAAAATTAAAACAATTACTCCTATTAACATCCATATTTACTTCCCAACTGAGTTAATTCTTTCTATTAAATATATTAATAACAATTACATACATCTTTCAATTCCAATTCTTTTCTCATTTCATCCAGATGAGATTCATACTGTTCGATTGTTTCATCTAAAGTAAACTGTAATTTTGAATATTGGTCTTGTAATGAAAGAATCTCCTGATTATTATCTTTCTCTCCATCTTTATTTGGATATTTTTTCATTTCAGTTATTGTTCCACTAAGTATTTCATTTTGTTTTTCCAATTCAGATATTCTTAATTCTAATTTTTCAATATCACTGTTGGCTTTATTATAAAGCGAATCAATTGAATCTTCAATATAATTCTTATTATAAACTTCCCATTGTGTAAGTGCTTCTTTATAACATTTATTCTCATCTTTCAATTTATCAACATTAATCTCTTCATACTCTGATAGTTTACTATTTAATAATGCAATTTGCTCTTGATAATGTTGAATCTTTTTCTATTAATAATAGAAAATAAAAATAATATAACATTATACAGCATATTCATCATTTTCATTGAAATTTTGGTTATATTTACATGATTCTCTAGACTTTTTAGCTTCATTCTAATAATAGTAATAATATTAAATATATATATATATATAAATATACATCAATTTCAATAGATTTCTTTGTTAATATTTCAACATATTCTTTATGTTCACTTTGAATTTCATTAAACAGTTCTTCATAGTAATGTTTTTCATTTTCATTTCTATTCTTTTTATCATAATCACCAATATAATTACAAAAGTTAAAAACAGGAGGAGCAATTGAAAGTAAATCATCTGGAAGGATATCTTTATTAGTATATTCTTCAATTAATGGAAATGATTTAATATATTTATTAAAAGTGTTAATACATTTTGTATAATTCTTATCGACATTGTTTGTTTCATAAATACTATTTAATTGCAATTTTAATGGTGTTAATGATAATTCGAATATAAAATGACGTAATTCATTCAATGATATTGAATTTGAATTATTGGTAAGGGACTTTACGGTATTACTAAATGAAAAATCAAATTGCTGGTAATTGAATGAAACATTTCCAAATAAAATAAAACTAAGCTTATTGGACAAATTATTATTCATTAAATATTCATGGATTTTGATAGGACTTATTGCATATAATGTCAATACAATATAACGACAAATACAACATATATCATAGCTATCTACTGGATTGTATAGATTACATATATTAATTATTCCATCTAATATACTATCAGTGTGATCTTCTAACATATCTGGTACTAATGGTAATAAAATAACTAAAACTGACAATATAACTTGATAAACTTGATAATTTGTACTAATACTTGTATTATTTCCTTGTATGGGTACTTTTGCTGTTTTATCTATTTGATATTGTTGTTCTGATAAAGAATTCATTAAATTTATATGATTGGATATAAACTCTCGAATATCTTCACATTTCGGATTATAATGAGTAACATATCTGAATATTCGTAATTCTAAATTTAACAATTTAAACAGTTCACTTCTGTTGTTACAACAGCTTACTATCAAAGAGTTGAATGCTTTTATATATAACTGAAAATGAGAATCAAAAGAATTTATCAAATCACTACTGTAATCGGAACTGTCTGGTTCATTCTTAAGTATATTGTCTAATAATTTTTCTATAAATTTGTCATTATCACTAATAGCAGTATCAAGTATTTCACTAAAATTCATCATCAATCGAGTTGGTTTTTCTGATATATATAACAATATTCTATTTTCCCAACTCTCTATAAAACCACTCTTCTTAAATGGTGAACTTACATATTGAGTGATTAAACTGTAATAGTTCAAACTAGCTTCTATTATTGAGATTAAATTCACTTCTTCATCTTCATTTCTTACTACTTTGGGTTGGATTAATTGTTCATATAAAGAATTACATATTTGATTTCTAAGTATAGTATTTGTTAAATCATTTACATCACTTTCACAATATTTACCACTTTGAATATTTTCTATTATTCTTTTGATAATAGATTCTGATGTTGTTGTCATTTGTCAATGTAATTGTCAATTCAACTAAGCTTGATAACTTACAAGCTTTCTGTTTTATTTTTTTCTGATTTTCACAAATAATCAAGATATGTCGTATTGATTTTTATCATTCTATTTAAATAGAGAGAATAGATATGAAGAAGGGAATAATGATGATATAGAAGTAAATTACTTTTAGTTTTATAGTTTGTAGGACAATTATGATAATTATTTGCAAGAACAAGAAGAGGTATTTAATAATCTAAATTTATAACATAGAATAAAAAACGTCAGAACGAAAATGCTTTAGAAAGAGAAGAAGAGGATGAAGATATAATATTTGAACCAAATACCCCACAAGGTAATAATCAAATTGAGAATGAGAATAAAGAAGATCAACCAACTTTAATCGATTTAGAACAAGATGATGATGAAGATTTGCTGTATATAATTATTACTGTTATATAATAATTAGAAACATAAAAGATTCCGAAGAAGATAATTATAATGAAGAACAATCTGAAGGTTATTCAGAAACAAAATCTTCTAAAAAATCCAAAACAATGAAAAGAAAGAAATTATGTGAAATAAAAGAATTGAAATTTCACTCTTCATGGGAAGAAGTATCTGTTGTAACCAAACCAATAACAAGAAATATTGAATTAACCTATCATATAGATAGCAATACAATAGATGTAATGATAGAAAATGAATCAGATGATATATATACAGTGAATAATTATGAATCTCCTACCACAACATTACCTATTTATATATGGGATATGTATGTAGGATCTCATTTTCACTTATTGGGAAGATATACAACAATAAAACAAGTAAGTGATATAGATACAAGTAATTGGCTAAAAGCACATCAAATGTTATTAGTTGATTATCGAGATGAATTAAGAGATCGAGTATTAAGATATAAACCAATTGGAGTAAAGAATCTAGGTACTTTAGATTGGTTTTGCTTGAATGGAGAGACTAATACTCATCATATAGTTTGGCAAATAAATATATTGATAGGAGTATTGAAAGAATTTCGACCAAATATGGCAAATCAAATTTTGGATAAGTTAAAGAAGAAGTATCATGTGAAAGAGAATTTATTTGGTATAAAAATATAAATTAATTCTTTATTTTGTTGTTTTATTATTCATTAATCCAACAATATTTTTATTTTTATTTAGTAATTCATATAATAATAATAATAATTTAAAAATCATTTAATGTTCTATCACAAGCATTTCCTTCAAAACCATCAAAACATTCACATAATCCACTCTTACTATTACAAATACCATTGTCACTACATGTTGTAGCTGGTAATGTATTATCCATTATTGATTCAACTTTCACTATTTCTGTATTTAATAATTCTGTTATCTTATCTACATTATATACTTCTCTATGTTTCTTTATCTCTTTTTTACCTATTATTTCAATTGGAATTTGTCTTCCTGTTTGATGTTTTGAATATACTATCTCTATTTTGGTTCTTTCATAATCTTCATCCAACATTATATCTTCTAAACTAATTATTCCACTTGGCAATGTATATAGTTCTTTCTTCCAATCATCCAATACATTGTATCTTATTTCATTTGTATACCATTTCATTCCAAATGGATCTGTATATCTCAAAAACACTTTCAAACCTTCACCAAGATTTGGGGTATTTGAAGTAATGTTAAATATTATTGTTTGTTTATCTTGAGAGAATGATTCACAATCATCACTTCTTTCATAATATCCTCTTGGACATTTTCTTAAACTACAATCATATCCTTCATATTCATCATCACATATACAAATTTGAACTAATTGTCCATCTAGTTTCTTATAATCTCGACTAAATTTGGGAATTATTCTTCCATCCACTAATTCTACATCTTTTACTTCATGACATACTCCATGATTACTACATTGATTTGGACAACTCATTCTAGAACAATCTCTTCCTTCAAATCCAGCATTACATTCACACATTCCACTGTTTCTATTACATTTTCCTTGATTAGAACATTCCATATAAACATTCAATCCATTCACTTTTCCATATGGACATGTTCTTAAACTACAATCACCACCATCATAACCACGATAACAAGCACATTTTCCATTCAAACATTTACCATTTCCTCTACAATTGAATGGACAATCGGCATTTGTATTCATTGATAAATAGGCTTTCGAATGTTTATAATTCTTTGTTACTACTTTTCTTTTTGATAATCTTGAATATGGTGTTAAAAACATTCTTCTTTCCAAAAATAAGGTTGATTTATCATGAAGCCCTTCTGGTGTTTCAGCTGGAGCATAATTTGTATAGAATTCAGCTATTGTACTATAAATGTAATTGAAGGATTTTAATTTTTCATTACATGCATTTCTATAACAACAGGAATGATAAATACCATCACCATAAAATGTACTGTTATTTGTACAGAATGAAGGCCATTGATTTGGTTCGCCTGGATCTTTTTCATTTAATAATCTTCCAGATGGAGGTTTAGCAAATGGTTCTATATAATATGAATCAGAATTACATATGAATGGATAAGAAGAATAACCATAATTATTTTTATTGATTAATGATTCCATTAGTTCTGGATTTGTTGTATTCTCATTTTCAAATCCAAAGAATAATCCAATATAAATATCACTTATATATCTGTAGGAGATAATAAATCTAACATAGGAATATTCTATTTTCAGGTTATTCTTATTATTCTTAATATCTTCATAATAACCAATCAATCCACCAAATCTCATCTCTTTACTATTACTGCTTATTCCACTTGAAACCATCTTATACCAACATGAATAAATATCAACTTTTGTTTCATTTTTTATCAAACCAACTAATCCACCGAATATTATTATCATTCCTTTATTTTCAGATGATGTTATTAATAATGACTTTCTTACTAATGCAAATGTGACATTCATTGAATTATATCCATTATTTACTAAACCAAATATACCACCAAATATTATTCTTGTAGTATCATCTTCAATTTCATTTACTATTCTTAATGATAATAATTCTACAAACGAAAATTCTATTGAACAGTTATCACATTCTCCTATCATTGTAGATGTTATCATATCTTCTTTTACATCTTTATCATTTGATTGTGGTTTTATTGTTAAAGAATCACCAATTATTCGAACATTTATAAATGATGAATTAATTGCATTTCCACACAATATTCCAAACTTATCACCATAATTACTATATACATACATATGTCTTGTATTGGAATTGAAAAATTCGATTTTTATATTCTTTAATGTTGAATTAACTATTGTATTGGCTAAAATACCATATGTTCCATTACATTTGATTTCTAATGTATCATAGATTCTTATGTATATGTTTTGCATTCTCACATTTATTAAATCACCAAATATTCCACATTCTTTTATTTCAAATAATTCGATTATCTTATAATCATCATCATTAATATTGCAACTTTCTTCTATTTTTATTATTGTTATATTTTCTTCTATTTCCATTATGTTGTTTGTATAATGAAATATCAAGTCTGAATATATTTGAATTATTTGCATATTTCATTATTCTCAATGGTGTATTAGTTTTATCAGTTGAGGCTAATACTAAATTCGTTATGTTTTTCATATTACCTAATCTTTTGCTCTCTAATTCTGGAAATCCATCATTCTTAAGTAAATGCAAATTAACTCCTATATATTTTCTGATTGGATATTTCATAAACATTATTTCATCATCTATACTAAAAATAGATGGTAATTTTCCCTCTATTCTAATCAGATCTTCATAATAATCAGTTGTATTTGAATTACAAACCAATCTCTTTAATATCATTGGATTTTCATTGACAAAACTAGAAACAGTTTCATGGTTAAACATTTCATTCACTTCTTCTATTACATTTTCAGGTGGAGGTGTTGGTGGTTCAATACTTGGTATTGGAGCTGGAGTAACACTTTCATGTTCATTTCGTATTATCTTTATTGTTATAGTTGTGGATATTAAACCAGCTAAATTATAAGCTGTTATATTCAAATAGATAAAACCTAAATATTTTGTATTTACTATTCCATTTATAGATCCATCTACTTTATTCAATATTAAGCCATATTCTGATATTGTATCATTCGTTGAATAACCATCGATTTTATCTAAATCTCCCATTGTTGGTTTGGGTATTACACAATCTAACAACTGAATACAATAATAAACACTTTGATTATATTCAATTGAAGAAGGTGGAGGTGATAATACTTGTAAACTAACACTTGTTGAAGCATTTCCTTCATCATTCATTACATAGATTATAAACACTATTGGAGTTTCATAATAAACTGTATAATAACCACTAAAATTACCAGTCTTACTATCAAATTTCACGTTTCCATTTTCATATTTATCTAAACTATCTATTTCAAATGAGGTATAATTACCAATCACTCTTGGATTGTCAAATGTGAATGTTACATTTATATAAACAGATAAATAATTAGGATTATATTCTATATAAACAGGTGGAGGATGTTTGCCTATTAATTCTAAGGAGTAATTCAATTTTACATTTTCGGGATTATTATTACATCCAAATATTGTAAAGGTTGTAAATTCAAATGGAGAGGAAATATTTCCACTTATTCTTCCACTTATTTTATCAAATATCAATTCATATTCACTTAATTTCTCTAGCGGTTCTATTTCAAAGTACAATATTGATCGATCATATTCTAATGGTTCAATTGAATGACTCTTTCCAACATAAAACTTTCTGTCTATCAAAGCATTACTGTAATTCAATGAGTTAGGAATTGGATCTGTTATATTCAATATTACATTCTGCATTTTATCTCCTGCATAGTTATAAGCTGTTACTTCGATATACATATATCCATTCTTTTCACTCATTCCACTGAACACACCACTACTCTTGTTAAATATTATATTATACTCTTTCAACACATCGTCTGTCACATTCAATCTATAACCATCGATTTCATTCACTGTATTGTTATTAAACTTTAATATTGGATTTGAGGATCTGCTTTCTCTTGTTCTCTTAAATATTATTACATTATTATTTTCATACCCATAAAATGGTGGTGGAGGGATAGTTATCATTATTGTGATTTGAGTTGAACAATTTCCATCTTCATTTATTCCAAATATTTTGAAAATCTCTCCTCGAGTTCTATTTATACAAAATCCAGTAATTTCACCAGTTAATTTATTGAATTTTAATCCATAAGATTCAAGTTTTGATTCTTCTAACATCTCATAGTAATCAATCATTGTATCAGATTCGGGACTAGGTATTTTCACTACACTTTCATATTCATAAAATGTATAATTCGAAGAGGAATATTCAAGTTTACTACATTTCACATTTCGAATTCGAATTGAGATTCTTATCGATTCAGAAGATTTACCTTCTAAATTAGATGCTGATATTGTGAAATTATATGTATTTGCTATATTCAATAATCCACTTATTATGCCATTTGTTTCATTAAACTTCAATTTATAATCATTAGGATCTGGTGAACATTCATATTTTATATTCAAATCTTTTCCAGAATATTTGGTTTTAATTTCTTTTGTTTCAAATGAGGTAATTGTGTTATACAAATAAGATACTTCTTCACTTGAAAACTCAAATGGAATTGGATAAACTACTGTGAAATTCATTTTGAAACTAATTGACCCTTCTTCATTATATGCTGTTATGCTTATTTCAATTGGATCATATATCACTTCATGAGATAATCCACGAATTGTTCCATCATTTTCATCTATTGTAATATTATATTTATCAAATATATCTGTTTCTTTAGATTCTAATCTGAATTTTATATCAGTTTTACCAACTATTTTACTTGGTTTTAATTCAAATTCTTCACCAATATATACTTTCAAATTATTTGTAGAATATTCTAAAACTGTTGGTGGACGAATCTTAATTATTATTGTGATTTGAGTTGAACAATTTCCATCTTCATTTATTCCAAATATTCTGAAAACCTCTCCTCGAGTTCTTTTTCCACTGACACCACTTATTTCACCAGTTGATTTATTGAATTTTAATCCATAAGATTCAAGTTTTGATTCTTCTAACATCTCATAGTAATCAATCATTGTATCAGATTCGGGACTAGGTATTTTCACTACACTTTCATATTCATAAAATGTATAATTCGAAGAGGAATATTCAAGTTTACTACATTTCACATTTCGAATTCGAATTGAGATTCTTATCGATTCAGAAGATTTACCTTCTAAATTAGATGCTGATATTGTGAAATTATATGTATTTGCTATATTCAATAATCCACTTATTATGCCATTTGTTTCATTAAACTTCAATTTATAATCATTAGGATCTGGTGAACATTCATATTTTATATTCAAATCTTTTCCAGAATATTTGGTTTTAATTTCTTTTGTTTCAAATGAGGTAATTGTGTTATACAAATAAGATACTTCTTCACTTGAAAACTCAAATGGAATTGGATAAACTACTGTGAAATTCATTTTGAAACTAATTGACCCTTCTTCATTATATGCTGTTATGCTTATTTCAATTGGATCATATATCACTTCATGAGATAATCCACGAATTGTTCCATCATTTTCATCTATTGTAATATTATATTTATCAAATATATCTGTTTCTTTAGATTCTAATCTGAATTTTATATCTATTTCTCCCACTACTTTGCATGGCTTTAACTCAAATTCTTCATCTACAAATATCTTCAAATTATCTTTAGGATATTCTAAAACTGTTGGTGGGGAATAAACTACCACTATTTTCAAAATTGTTGAATTTGAACCAACTGTATTATTCACGTTTATTCTTATAATCACATCTTTTGTTTTATCTGTTAATTTCATTGGTTTTCCTGAGATTTCACCTGTTTTGTTATTCAATTTCATATTGTATTCTTCTAATATTTTTTCATCTTCTTCACTTACAAAATATATATTTTGTTTCATTACAATTGAAATTGGTTTGTAAATAAATGAAACATTATAATATACTTTCATGGTTGAGTTTTCATAATATACTTCAGGAGGTAATGTGTTAATAATGACTGATATTTCTATTTCTATTCCTTCTTTATCATTATCACTTGTTATCTTTATTTTCAACATTTTATTTATTTCAATAATTGGAAATCCACTTATTATTCCATTGGATTCATTAAATGTCAACTCAGCATCACGCAAAATATTTAAATCTTCTTTATTCATTTTATATTTCACTGAAGGATCTGGATGTTCATAATTTGGTTTATATTCAAAATAAGCATCTAATACTCCTATCTTTTCTTTATCATAACTTATTCTTGACAATGGTGGATATGTAATTGACAAATTCAATATAAATGATATATTTCCTCCTCTATTCTTCAATATTATTCTGATTTCAGTTCTATTTAATAATTCTGTTGGAATTCCACTTATTATACCATTCTCATTATTCAATGTTATATTATAATCTTCCAGATTTATATTCGATTCATATGAAAACTTTGCTTCTACTTTATCATCCCATTCAGATGGTTTTATTTCAAATATTTCATTTAATATTATTTCATAACTTTCATTTTCATATTTCAATTGATTTGGTGGAGGGTATATTACTTCTATTTTCAGTTTAGTATTAAATTCATATTTATAATTCTTCATTTTTACTTCGATTTCAATTTCTTCAAGTGTATTGATTTGGTATTCCTGAAAATATTCCACTCTTTTCATCAAACATTATTCCTATAGATTCTAATAAAGATTTGGTAGATTGATCTATAATAGAAAATACACCTCCATATCCTTCATATTCAGGAGATATTGAAAATTGTTCACCTTTTATTAATATATTATTTTCACTATAATTAAATGAATATGCACATATTGGTTGAATTGTGGTAGATAAGGAATAATTATATTCTTTCATCTTATAGCCATTATTATCAAATATCACATTCAATATAAACTCTACATTTGTTGGAATTGAAACATTTCCACTTTTCAAGTTCATTTTATATAAATAATTATCCAGTTCATATTTCATTTCAACATGATCCATTCATCCACTATTAATTCTTTTGATTCTTCATTCTTATCTTTATTCATTACATTTATTAATTCTACTTTTGATGGATATGGTAATGAAAATTGAATATAAAATCCACTCTCTAAGTCTATATTATCTTTCATATCTGTTTCATATTCTGGTTTAATTTCATCATTTATTATTTCTAATGTTAATGACTGTGTATAACTATTTCCTGAACCTTTTATTTCTATTTCATGATTAGAATATGCTTTGTTATTACATTTGTCTATATTCATTGCAATTTTGTTATTAGATTGATAATTGATTTGAAGTGGAGATGTTAAAACAATTGATTTAGAATCAAATGAAATACAATCAGATGTTGATGATGATACTGAGATTGTAACTTCTTGGGATTCTTTTGATAAGAAATATAGTGAATATGGTTTGATTGTGTAAATAAAACTATAAGGATCTTCATTCCTTATCCATATTGACTTGATTGTTGATGGTTTTTCAATTGAATTATCATTTCTAAATGTAATATCCACATTCTCAAATATTCCATATTCATCTATCCAGTTTATTTCCATTATACTTTATCATTTTCGAATAGTATAATTTTGAATCTATTGTATAAAATCCATTTAGATATTTATATGGTTTTTCTCTCACATCACTGTCATTTTCATTAACTATCTTTATTCTTTCATCATTATATGAATTTGTTATACTGATTGAAGTTGAATGTTCTATATACACACTTTCTATTACATCTAGTTTTGAACCATTTTCATCTTTATTAAAATCAAATCCATTTATATTGGAAAGTGAAACATCACTCTTAGAAGTGATTGATATATAAATATTTGAAATTGAAGATTTTGAATTTGAATATTTTGATATTACATAAACATTTATGGCTTTTGATGGATTTTCATTAAAATGATAATTTATATAACTATTCGATAATAACATTTTCATATTCTCATTGTTATTTGTATTTGATAGACAATTAAAACCACAATATCTCAATTTCACCAGATAATTTGCCTATTTTCAATTCATTCCAACTTTCATCAATCAATAATTCATTTTCTCCTTCATTTAAGTATGGACTGAATAACAACTCATCTTCACTTTCTATATTCACTGTATTTCCAATTAATGTAAAACATCGATAATATTCAATTTTACTATTTGATATTCCACTTACTATTGTTAAACTAACACTTCCACTTTTAACATTCACACTCATCTCATTTACATCGATGAAACTGTAAGAGAGTTTTAAATCTTTTACTTCACCAAATAATAAACCATTCTTCACATTCTTATTTCTTGATTCTATTGAATATTTATTCACCTTTACAAATATTCCACTTATTTCTTTCTCACCATTTTTATTATTATTATTATCATTATCTAATTTGCCACTTATTAAACCATATATTACATTATCATTGTTTATATTGATTTTTACTGACTTTTCACTTATTATTCCAACATGTAATAATATGGAATTGGTTAAAGAATTAAATAACAATCCATTTTCATTATTATCATTATCAACTATTATTTCAATATCATCCTCTATTTTCATTTCTATATCATATAAATAACTGTTCTCTATTGATTTAAATATTGATTTTGATTCTATCTTTGAATCACCATCATATCCATATATATTCACATTGATATGAATATGTTTCATTATTTTATTCTTTATATTTTCTATTAGACTATTACTGTTATTGAAATTTTGGTGAAGATAATATTTCAATATTATTTTTGTATTTTCTCCATTTCCATTCAACTCTTTGAATTTCATTTCATCATTACTTGGACTTTTCCAAATATCCATATCAATTATATACTGATTTATCAATTGCAACTTTTTCACTCTCTGATACTAATAACTGATAAAAGTCATTATTCTGATTTTCACTTTTCACTACTATATCTATTGTATAATTAATATTTCTTGGTTTTATATTAACTTCTATTCTTATTACTCCATCTGTCATTTCTGAAGGAATACTTCCACTAATTATTCCACTTGTAACATCAATACTAATGTAATTTGGATTTGATAATAATGTAAATTCTAATGATGGAATATTTCCTATTATTATTGGAGAAATATTTATATTATTCTCTTTTTCAATATAATAAATCATTTCATATCTGACATCATAACAATTATCTTGAATGCTTATAAATGATGGATTTATAGTCGCATCACAATAAGCAATCCAATTTCCATCAATACCAATTGGACAAGTAATATTTACTTTTGTTCCAGCATTAGTTGTAATATTTAAACCATAAACATCTTTCATACATTTTGCATTACACATTCTATCATCTATTTCATTTTCCCATTCTAAATCATCATTACATTTTCTTGTTTTATATGCATCAGTATTTATTCCACATTTTACATTTCTTATTTCACCTCTTGATATTGATTTCCATTCACCTTCTTTAAAACAAGAATTTTTACAACTTAATGGAGAGATTTCTGTTGTTTCAAAATCCATCAATTCCCATGTTTTACTTATATATAATTCAATTCCATTATAACTCATATAATCATCATTATTATCAGATGAAAAATACTTGGTTACATATCCAGTTGCAAATACATCTTGATTATCTCCATTTCTTTCAAGTATTGTCTTTTGAGTGGTGGAATTTATTCTTACATTTAATTTCCAATCTACTGCATATCTATCTTTTGTAGTTCCTGTTTTGATTATTACTCCATTAAACCATTTTGATTCATAGTTAGAAAATTTCATTCCAAATTGAATTAATTGACTTATATTTCCATACTGCCATGTTGATTTTGATCCATCCCTTAAATGTTTAAATGCATTATACACTGGTTCATGATACTGAGTATTATTAACACTTGCTATATTCTCATACACATAACTATTATCATAATCTTCATAGATTGAATAACTACAAGAATCAATTCCAGATATTAAAAACATTTCTTTCAATTCAATTATATCAACTCCAGCATAATTATAAATATTCTCATATATTATTCCTAAATAGTTAGAATTATTTCTTTCTAGTAAACTGATTGATCCACTTATCTTATAATATTCAAAATCATTCACAGAAGTAGCAACAGCATAGTTTGGATTAGTTTCATAGAATTTCATTCCATTCATATATAAAATCACTTTGCCGAAATATTTCATTCGAATATAAAATGATGTTAAATTATTTGTTGATTCTTTAAATTCGATTTTCTTTATATAATATCTTTCTTTCACTCCATTTAATGGTTCTACACCATTTACATCTTTCCATTCTTCTATTGATTTGCCTTCTAACCAATCTATACTTGTTGGATTTACATCACTGTATTTAAATTCATCACTACTTTTGAAATAATTCTTTAAATTCACATTCAACACATTCATTTCTCCTCCTCGATAATTATCTCGAAATACATCACCACCATCAACTATACTTATTACAAATTCACTAAATTTCCAAGCGTCTTTATTTCCATCATCTCGTCCTAATTCCACTTTCACATTTTCTATATCTTCACAAAATTCTCTTTTATTATCACCAACTTTCCTATTAAACAGTTTATATTCTTTCTTATCACTTTTCATTGAATAAGAAATGAAATTCAAATCATCTTCGTGAATTTTCAGTTTTACTTCAAACAAAGAAAATTTACATTCAATTGAAGAAAAATTGATTGTTAATTTTTTACTCGTCATGTTGTTGTTTGTATTTGTTACAGATATTCTAATCACTTTTTCATCAACTATATCAGATTCTATTCTTCCAGATATTAAACCATTTATTTTATCAATTTTCATTCCATTTGGAATTTCATTCTCATTTTCTATTTCAAATATTTTACCTCCATTTTCTATCGATGGATAAAATTCATATTCTATTCCTTTCACCAATTCGAAATTAGATGGATTATAACTTAATACAGGCTTTTCATTTGAGGTTGATGGATTTTTTATCATTATTAAATCAACTATCTCATCTCTAAAAAGGAATTTGATTTAAATAGATTGTAGTTTTCATAATATAATCTATACCATCCTCCTAAATAAGATTTTGATTTTATTATCAGTTTACTATTTTCTCTTTTTATACATCCCATATAACTATGCATTGTATTTATTGTTATTGAATTATCACTTTTATACAAACTTTCATCTCCATTTATTATTTCGAATGATACACTTTCACTGTCACTTTCGATTAAATATTCCAGTATTAAAAATTCTTTTTCATTTTCACATCCATTCACTTTCAAATTATATTCAAGCATTTTGGATTCTATTAATGTTATACATTCCATTTTTATTGAGCCATTATATACGCCTAAACTTTTTCCACTTATTTTACCATTTTCATCTATTGATACAAATTCACTCTTTTCTAGTATTTTCAGTCTTTCACATGTATTCTTTATTGGAATAAATTCAAATTCTTCACCAATTTTACATATTAACTCACTTTCATATTTCAATTCGGCTTTAACATTCTCAGATACGGAGATTATTACTTCACTATAATACTCATCACCATTATTTTTATCATTTATTCTTACTAGGTATTTTCTTTCATCATCTTTCACTGATGGAGTTCCACTTATTTTACCATCATTTTCAGAAAATAACATTCCAAGTGGTAAATATGGATATATTGAATAATTGAAATTATCACTGTTTGACATATAAGAAACTAAAATATTATCATCTATTGGTTGGTCTTGAATATAATGATTGATTATTGATTGATAAACAAATGGATATGGATTATCTACAAATAACCAACCATTTGGAACTATAGTATATGAACTTCCATCTATTGAATATTCTAATTCTAATTGTTTTCTTAAACCAACTCCTTT
This sequence comes from Proteromonas lacertae, assembly GCA_002245135.1. Taxonomy (NCBI): domain Eukaryota; class Bigyra; order Opalinata; family Proteromonadidae; genus Proteromonas; species Proteromonas lacertae. The sequence continues at coordinate 21,029 of NGBS01001203.1, read as the reverse complement.
GGCATAATTCATCTCATATTTATATAATTCTGCTGATAATATTATTTCTCTTGTAATTTCATGATATCCACTTCCAGTCAATTCTATTTCTTCATCTCCAATTTTGACTCGACAATAATCATAGCATTTCAATTTAAATGAATAACTTCCACCATCTGGTATTTTTATATAACCACTATATTTTGCTACAAATAATTCAGACATTGTTAATAATAATCCTGTCCATATATTATCACTTTCATTGTGATATATATTTTCTTTCTCTATTCGATATATCATCAGTTTTGATCCAACTATCATAGTTGGTTCGATAAACGAATCTACATTTATTTCATCACCTATATAATATTTTACTAATAATCCATTTTTCTTTTTATTATCTTTATTATTATTATTACTGTGACAAATCATTTGCATTTTTGAAGTGGATTTGGTTATATTAATATCACTTATTGAACTTATATTAAAGGCTTTAAATTCATCATCACAGTTTGTAGGATATCCAATTATTGCACCATCTTTTCGAATAGTTATTCCATCGATTGAAGGTTCCATTTTCCAATCAGATATTATACCATCATAATTAGGTAAAATTATTTGATTTATTCCTTCATTATATTCTATTGTATTTGTTCCATATGATAAATGAGATAAAATAAATCCACCACTAAATATTTTTCCATCTAAATTTGTTTTTTCATTTCCTGATTTCTTAATATAAGCTTTGAAATAATTACCACCACCACCATTCCAATGAATATAACTAATTGGATAATATCCTTTTTTCAACTCATATGTTGATGTAAATGATTGACATTGTCCATAATTATATCTATAAACTTCTTTATCAAACTTTATAAATGCCATCATTTCATCATCATCTCCACATCCACCAAATTGATAAGATCCATCAGAATCTATAAATAAATATCCTCTCATTCGAGCAAGTTCATTAAAACATGGATTCCACCAATCATTACTACAATTTGATGAATCTGCTACTGATGTAATTACTTCTGTTGATGTAATTGTTGATTTATCATACACTTTATATGTTCCATTATCAAACATTTCATAATACTCTTTCCAACTATGACCTCCAAGATCATTTTGACCAGATTCTTGATTTGATTCATTTTGATTTATAAATTCTAATCCAAAAGTTAAATCTTTCTCTTTTCTTAACCATTCTAATCTAATTGATATATGTTTATCACATTCATAACTTATTGTTGTTGTTATTGGATCTACACCTGTTGCATCTTTTATCATTCCACTTATTCTTCCATTCTCATCTGCAATTAAACCATCAGGTAATCCATCTACTATTATATCAGATGGATTTATGTTACATATCAATTTTAAATCATAATACATATTATATATTCGAATATAATCAACTCCATAATTACATTCAATCTCTCTTCGAATTACACTCACATATACAAAATACGATTTTTCATTTTCTAATTTCAATGTTATTTTATTCACAAATTCTTCACTACTATTACTTATTAAGGTTAAACTACTCTCATTATAACTAAAATAGGATGTTATTGGTGTTACAGATAAGATCTTTTGATCAAAACTAATACTCTTTGATGTATATGGATAAGTCGATAAATATAAGATATTTTCTTCACACTTACTCAAATCGATTGTTCCACTCCAAACACCATTTTCATTACATTTTCGAGTTTTATAACCTCTTCCAGAACATGTTATATTAGCTATTTCATTTCCATATATTGATGGATATTCATTAATAGCAGGACAAGCAATTACTGGAATTTCATTAAATGTTAATAATCGAAATTGAATCCAACCACTAAAACTAGAAACTGCACGTATTTCAAATTTTATTGATTCAAATGATTTTAAAACTGGTAATGAATATGTTGATTTCTTTGGACAACCATTGTTATCTGACAATCCTAAATCTTCATTTTCATATAATTCTATCCAATTTGGATTATCACTATCTGTTGAACCAAATATATTTATATGTTTTGGATGAGTATTAAAATCATTTGTACAACCACTTATTTCAAATTGATTGAAATATCTTGCTTCATGATTTCGAAATGTAAATATTATTGAAAATGGAAATACATCATTTGTATTTGAAGTAGAAGCTTGATATTTTACCATACTTTCTATATTATCAAAGTCTTTTATTCCTTCCTTTTCTTCTATATTAGTGTTAGGATTTATAGGTTTTAATAAATAATCAATATCATCTTTGGGAGTTATTAATACATTTGAAATTATCTTTTCTGTCTTTGTTAATGTCACATAAAAGAAATCAATTTGAGATAATGAACTTTGATTACATTTATGAATTTCGATTCCTATCTTATTATTTCCATATCTTATCAATTTAGAGGGAATTGAGATTCTTTCTTCTGTTAATCCAATAAACGATTTTATAGCTTTATCACTGCTTGTTATACCATTATTATTCATATTTCGTCGAAATATTTCATTTCCATTTATATAGATCATTATTCCATATTTATATCGAATTATTAATTCAAGATGACCAAACTCATTTAATGATTCTGATATTTTAAATTCATTTCGATAATAGGTAGTGGTTGTGGTTTTAATTGGGAATTCTTTGAATTTATATTCTGGCCAATCATTAGAATACTCATTATTCCAATTTGATTCAACATTGTCTTCACTTGAATATTCCCATAAACTATTCAAATTTAGTATTGATTCAACACATTCACTATTATCAAATTCACTCCATTTACCACTATTCTCACATACCATCTTTCTTTTTCCTATTTTATCTCCTTCACATTTGTCAAAATATTCACCACCTTCAAACATTGATGGAATTGGATCTATACTTTTACATACACTCAATCCACTAGAAGATATTGTTGTTTTTGATATTGTTAATGAAAATATATCGATTTCATTCTTTAAACTAGATTCACATTTGTGAATTTCTACTTTTATTTCATTCAAGCCACTTTGAATTACAGTTGCAGGAATTGAGATTTTCTTATATATCAATCCATTTTCGGTATTTAATCCATACGTTTCTCCATCGATTTCTCCTATTGGCATGTTATTTCGATAAATTTCTTTATTGTTCATAAATATCATTATTCCACATTCATATCGAACATACATGTCAGGAATTCCAATTTCATTTAAATCTTCATCAATTGTCAAATTGGTTTTATAATATGAAGTAATTTTGGTTTTCATTGGAAATTCATTTATTCTATATTTATTCCATTTTATATCATCATAATAATTCATATCAGTCCAAAGAGAATTATGATATACATTTGAATATTCCCATTCATTTTCTAAATCTAACAAAGCATCAATACATTCACTATCATTTTCACTTTCCCATTCTAAATCTTCACCACATCTTCGAGATTTAAATCCAGCTTTATTATTTTCACATAATACATAATTAGTCTTTCCTTTTGATATTGATTTCCATTCACCTTCTTTAAAACAAGAATTTTTACAACTTAATGGAGAGATTTCTGTTGTTTCAAATCCATCAATTCCATGTTTACTTATATATAATTCAATTCCATTATAACTCATATAATCATCATTATTATCAGATGAAAAATACTTGGTTACATATCCAGTTGCAAATACATCTTGATTATCTCCATTTCTTTCAAGTATTGTCTTTTGAGTGGTGGAATTTATTCTTACATTTAATTTCCAATCTACTGCATATCTATCTTTTGTAGTTCCTGTTTTGATTATTACTCCATTAAACCATTTTGATTCATAGTTAGAAAATTTCATTCCAAATTGAATTAATTGACTTATATTCACATACTGCCATGTTGATTTTGATCCATCCTCGTAAATGTTTAAATGCATTATACACTGGTTCATGATACTGAGTATTATTAACACTTGCTATATTCTCATACACATAACTATTATCATAATCTTCATAGATTGAATAACTACAAGAATCAATTCCAGATATTAAAATCATTTCTTTCAATTCAATTATATCAACTCCAGCATAATTATAAATATTCTCATATATTATTCCTAAATAGTTAGAATTATTTCTTTCTAGTAAACTGATTGATCCACTTATCTTATAATATTCAAAATCATTCACAGAAGTATGCAACAGCATAGTTTGGATTAGTTTCATAGAATTTCATTCCATTCATATATAAAATCACTTTGCCGAAATATTTCATTCGAATATAAAATGATGTTAAATTATTTGTTGATTCTTTAAATTCGATTTTCTTTATATAATATCTTTCTTTCACTCCATTTAATGGTTCTACACCATTTACATCTTTCCATTCTTCTATTGATTTGCCTTCTAACCAATCTATACTTGTTGGATTTACATCACTGTATTTAAATTCATCACTACTTTTGAAATAATTCTTTAAATTCACATTCAACACATTCATTTCTCCTCCTCGATAATTATCTCGAAATACATCACCACCATCAACTATACTTATTACAAATTCACTAAATTTCCAAGCGTCTTTATTTCCATCATCTCGTCCTAATTCCACTTTCACATTTTCTATATCTTCACAAAATTCTCTTTTATTATCACCAACTTTCCTATTAAACAGTTTATATTCTTTCTTATCACTTTTCATTGAATAAGAAATGAAATTCAAATCATCTTCGTGAATTTTCAGTTTTACTTCAAACAAAGAAAATTTACATTCAATTGAAGAAAAAATGATTATTAATTTTTCACTCGTCATGTTGTTGTTTGTATTTGTTACAGATATTCTAATCACTTTATTCATCCAACTATATCAGATTCTATTCTTCCAGATATTAAACCATTTATTTTATCAATTTTCATTCCATTTGGAATTTCATTCTCATTTTCTATTTCAAATATTTTACCTCCATTTTCTATCGATGGATAAAATTCATATTCTATTCCTTTCACCAATTCGAAATTAGATGGATTATAACTTAATACAGGCTTTTCATTTGAGGATTGATGGATTTTCTATCATTATTAAATCAACTATCTCATCTCTGAAAAAGGAATTTGATTTAAATAGATTGTAGTTTTCATAATATAATCTATACCATCCTCCTAAATAAGATTTTGATTTTATTATCAGTTTACTATTTTCTCTTTTTATACATCCCATATAACTATGCATTGTATTTATTGTTATTGAATTATCACTTTTATACAAACTTTCATCTCCATTTATTATTTCGAATGATACACTTTCACTGTCACTTTCGATTAAATATTCCAGTATTAAAAATTCTTTTTCATTTTCACATCCTTTCACTTTCAAATTATATTCAATCACTTTGGATTCTATTAATGTTATACATTCCATTTTTATTGAGCCATTATATACGCCTAAACTTTTTCCACTTATTTTACCATTTTCATCTATTGATACAAATTCACTCTTTTCTAGTATTTTCAGTCTTTCACATGTATTCTTTATTGGAATAAATTCAAATTCTTCACCAATTTTACATATTAACTCACTTTCATATTTTAATTCGGCTTTAACATTCTCAGATACTGGAGATTATTACTTCACTATAATACTCATCACCATTATTTTTATCATTTATTCTTACTAGGTATTTTCTTTCATCATCTTTCACTGATGGAGTTCCACTTATTTTACCATCATTTTCAGAAAATAACATTCCAAGTGGTAAATATGGATATATTGAATAATTGAAATTATCACTGTTTGACATATAAGAAACTAAAATATTATCATCTATTGGTTGGTCTTGAATATAATGATTGATTATTGATTGATAAACAAATGGATATGGATTATCTACAAATAACCAATCATTTGGAACTATAGTATATGAACTTCCACCTATTGAATATTCTAATTCTAATTGTTTTCTTAAACCAACTCCTTTGGCATAATTCATCTCATATTTATATAATTCTGCTGATAATAATGTTATTTCTTTTGTAGTTTCATGATATCCACTTCCAGTCAATTCTATTTCTTCATCTCCAATTTTGACTCGACAATAATCATAGCATTTCAATTTAAATGAATAACTTCCACCATCTGGTATTTTTATATAACCACTATATTTTGCTACAAATAATTCAGACATTGTTAATAATAATCCTGTCCATATATTATCACTTTCACTGTGATATATATTTTCTTTCTCTATTCGATATATCATCAGTTTTGATCCAACTATCATAGTTGGTTCGATAAACGAATCTACATTTATTTCATCACCTATATAATATTTTACTAATAATCCATTTTTCTTTTTATTATCTTTATTATTATTATTACTGTGACAAATCATTTGCATTTTTGAAGTGGATTTGGTTATATTAATATCACTTATTGAACTTATACTAAAGGCTTTAAATTCATCATCACAGTTTGTAGGATATCCAATTATTGCACCATCTTTTCGAATAGTTATTCCATCGATTGAAGGTTCCATTTTCCAATCAGATATTATACCATCATAATTAGGTAAAATTATTTGATTTATTCCTTCATTATATTCTATTGTGTTTGTTCCATATGATAAATGAGATAAAATAAATCCACCACTAAATATTTTTCCATCTAAATTTGTTTTTTCATTTCCTGATTTCTTAATATAAGCTTTGAAATAATTACCGCCAGCCACCATTCCAATGAATATAACTAATTGGATAATATCCTTTTTTCAACTCATATGTTGATGTAAATGATTGACATTGTCCATAATTATATCTATAAACTTCTTTATCAAACTTTATAAATGCCATCATTTCATCATCATCTCCACATCCACCAAATTGATAAGATCCATCAGAATCTATAAATAAATATCCTCTCATTCGAGCAAGTTCATTAAAACATGGATTCCACCAATCATTATTACAATTTGATGAATCTGCTACTGATGTAATTACTTCTGTTGATGTAATTGTTGATTTATCATACACTTTATATGTTCCATTATCAAACATTTCATAATACTCTTTCCAACTATGACCTCCAAGATCATTTTGACCAGATTCTTGATTTGATTCATTTTGATTTATAAATTCTAATCCAAAAGTTAAATCTTTCTCTTTTCTTAACCATTCTAATCTAATTGATATATGTTTATCACATTCATAACTTATTGTTGTTGTTATTGGATCTACACCTGTTGCATCTTTTATCATTCCACTTATTCTTCCATTCTCATCTGCAATTAAACCATCAGGTAATCCATCTACTATTATATCAGATGGATTTATGTTACATATCAATTTTAAATCATAATACATATTATATATTCGAATATAATCAACTCCATAATTACATTCAATCTCTCTTCGAATTACACTCACATATACAAAATACGATTTTTCATTTTCTAATTTCAATGTTATTTTATTCACAAATTCTTCACTACTATTACTTATTAAGGTTAAACTACTCTCATTATAACTAAAATAGGATGTTATTGGTGTTACAGATAAGATCTTTTGATCAAAACTAATACTCTTTGATGTATATGGATAAGTCGATAAATATAAGATATTTTCTTCACACTTACTCAAATCGATTGTTCCACTCCAAACACCATTTTCATTACATTTTCGAGTTTTATAACCTCTTCCAGAACATGTTATATTAGCTATTTCATTTCCATATATTGATGGATATTCATTAATAGCAGGACAAGCAATTACTGGAATTTCATTAAATGTTAATAATCGAAATTGAATCCAACCATTAAAACTATACACTGCACGTATTTCAAATTTTATTGATTCAAATGATTTTAAAACTGGTAATGAATATGTGAATTTATCTCTACAATCATTTTTACTTAATCCTAAATCTTCATTTTTATATAATTCTATCCAATTTGGATTATCACTATCTGTTGAACCAAATATATTTATATGTTTTGGATGAGTATTAAAATCATTTGTACAACCACTTATTTCAAATTGATTGAAATATCTTGCTTCATGATTTCGAAATGTAAATATTATTGAAAATGGAAATACATTTTTTCAGTTGAAGCTGAAGCAGCTAAATATTTTACCATACTTTCTATATTATCAAAGTCTTTTATTCCTTCCTTTTCTTCTATATTAGTGTTAGGATTTATAGGTTTTAATAAATAATCAATATCATCTTTGGGAGTTATTAATACACTTGAAACTAATCTTTTCTGTCTTTGTTAATGTCACATAAAAGAAATCAATTTGAGATAATGAACTTTGATTACATTTATGAATTTCGATTCCTATCTTATTATTTCCATATCTTATCAATTTAGAGGGAATTGAGATTCTTTCTTCTGTTAATCCAATAAACGATTTTATAGCTTTATCACTGCTTGTTATACCATTATTATTCATATTTCGTCGAAATATTTCATTTCCATTTATATAGATCATTATTCCATATTTATATCGAATTATTAATTCAAGATGACCAAACTCATTTAATGATTCTGATATTTTAAATTCATTTCGATAATAGGTAGTGGTTTTGGTTTTAATTGGGAATTCTTTGAATTTATATTCTGGCCAATCATTAGAATACTCATTATTCCAATTTGATTCAACATTGTCTTCACTTGAATATTCCCATAAACTATTCAAATTTAGTATTGATTCAACACATTCACTATTATCAAATTCACTCCATTTACCACTATTCTCACATACCATCTTTCTTTTTCCTATTTTATCTCCTTCACATTTGTCAAAATATTCACCACCTTCAAACATTGATGGAATTGGATCTATACTTTTACATACACTCAATCCACTAGAAGATATTGTTGTTTTTGATATTGTTAATGAAAATATATCGATTTCATTCTTTAAACTAGATTCACATTTGTGAATTTCTACTTTTATTTCATTCAAGCCACTTTGAATTACAGTTGCAGGAATTGAGATTTTCTTATATATCAATCCATTTTCGGTATTTAATCCATACGTTTCTCCATTGATTTCTCCTATTGGCATGTTATTTCGATAAATTTCTTTATTGTTCATAAATATCATTATTCCACATTCATATCGAACATACATGTCAGGAATTCCAATTACATTTAAATCTTTATCAATTGTCAAATTGGTTTTATAATATGAAGTAATTTTGGTTTTCATTGGAAATTCATTTATTCTATATTTATTCCATTTTATATCATCATAATAATTCATATCAGTCCAAAGAGAATTATGATATACATTTGAATATTCCCATTCATTTTCTAAATCTAACAAAGCATCAATACATTCACTATCATTTTCATTTTCCCATTCTAAATCTTCACCACATCTTCGAGATTTAAATCCAGCTTTATTATTTTCACATAATACATAATTAGTCTTTCCTTTTGATATTGATTTCCATTCACTTTCTTTAAAACAAGAATTTTTACAACTTAATGGAGAGATTTCTGTTGTTTCAAATCCATCAATTCCATGTTTACTTATATATAATTCAATTCCATTATAACTCATATAATCATCATTATTATCAGATGAAAAATACTTGGTTACATATCCAGTTGGCAAAATACATCTTGATTATCTCCATTTCTTTCAATTATTGTCTTTTGAGTGGTGGAATTTATTCTTACATTCAATTTCCAATCTACTGCATATCTATCTTTTGTAGTTCCTGTTTTGATTATTACTCCATTAAACCATTTTGATTCATAGTTAGAAAATTCATTCCAAATTGAATTAATTGACTTATATTCACATACTGCCATGTTGATTTTGATCCATCTCGTTAAATGTTTAAATGCATTATACACTGGTTCATGATACTGAGTATTATTAACACTTGCTATATTCTCATACACATAACTATTATCATAATCTTCATAGATTGAATAACTACAAGAATCAATTCCAGATATTAAAATCATTTCTTTCAATTCAATTATATCAACTCCAGTATAATTCATAAATATTCTCATATATTATTCCTAAATAGTTAGAATTATATCTTTCTAGTAAACTGATTGATCCACTTATCTTATAATATTCAAAATCATTCGCAGAAGTAGCAATAGCATAGTTTGGATTAGTTTCATAGAATTTCATTCCATTCATATATAAAATCACTTTGCCGAAATATTTCATTCGAATATAAAATGATGTTAAATTATTTGTTGATTCTTTAAATTCGATTTTCTTTATATAATATCTTTCTTTCACTCCATTTAATGGTTCTACACCATTTACATCTTTCCATTCTTCTATTGATTTGCCTTCTAACCAATCTATACTTGTTGGATTTACATCACTGTATTTAAATTCATCACTACTTTTGAAATAATTCTTTAAATTCACATTCAACACATTCATTTCTCCTCCTCGATAATTATCTCGAAATACATCACCACCATCAACTATACTTATTACAAATTCACTAAACTTCCAAGCGTCTTTACTATTATCACTTCTTCCTAATTTTACTATATAATTTCCTTCTTCTAAACACATTGTTTTATATTGAAGTCCATTTGTAATAGTTGAAAATAATTCATATTTATAATATTCTTTATTAAATTCACATAATATATTATCAATTCTATCACTTTGTAAATTTCTTGCCAATAAAGATATTTTTACTTCCATTAGACATTTTTCATATTTTAATGTTATTTCTATTACACTATTTTCTTTACTGAATGTATTTCTCATCTCTATTACCAATTTTATTTCTGCAGAATTTGAAGGTAATGTTCCTGATAATACGCCTGTTTTATAATCTAATTTGATTGTATTTGGTAATACACCACTTTTTATATTCATCATACTCAAACCATTTTCAATATAATTTGGATAGACAGACTTTTCATATTCATTGAAATATAACACATTATTTTCTTCATAATGAATTATTGGCTTTTCATAACTACTTTTGATTGGAAATTCTGTTAAAATATCAATCTCAAATTCTTTAAATTGATATATATTCTCATCTTCATAGAATATTTTATACCAACCACCTTTTGGAGATTTGGTTTTTACTTCTAATTTATAATTTCCATATTCAACACATTGATGAAAAGAATATTCTTTCTCAATTTGTAATGTTGAATTATTTGTATCTTCAAATATCACATTACTAATATTATTTGATGGATATATTTTAAAACTGACTAATTCAGGATTGGAATGAATTAAATATTGAAATTCAAAAAATCCTTTTCCTCCAGCACAAGCCACAACAGTTAAATGAATAGTAACACTATATTTCTTATATGTAAAACAATCAATTTCAACATTTTTATCAAATGCAAATTTACCTATTCCACTTATCAAACCATTTCTATCAATCGATATTCCATTTGGCAAACCTAATGCATGAATATAATCACATTTCATCTTAGTTGGTGATATATTAATATTATCGCCAATACCATATTCGAATGAATTACTTGAATATTCAATTATTGCTTCATTCTTTGGTAATATTGAAAAAGAAAATGATGAATAATAATAACTTCCATCATTCCATTCTGTTTTTACTATATAATTTGTATTATCATCAATTAATGCTGTTGTTCCACTTATTGATCCATCATCTTCGTTCAATGATAATCCTTCAGGGAGTAAAGGAGTAATTGAATATTTAGCGTTTGTTACATCTTTTATAAATGTATTTGATTTAAACGGATGATTAATTGATATATTTGAATCATTATAATACATAGTTTTAATTGGATTATATAATATAGGATATTCAGGATTATAGAAGTAAGATGATTGAGGGATTGGCGTTTCATTCACACTATCTTTGGAATAATAGATTTTTAATAATTTGGTTTTATCAAAATCTCCTTTTCCATATATTATTTCAATTGGATAATTACCTTCACTTAAACTAATATCTGATGATTGTTTATGATAACCAAAACCTAAACATTCTATATTCAAACTTGATAATGTTAATCTACAATAATCATAACATTCCAAAGATATTTTCATATTTCCACTCATTTGAGAATTAATTCTAAGATATCCTTTATATTCAGCTACAAATGAATAACCTAATTCATCTGGTAAAGCATTCCATAATTCTTCACTTTGATCATGATAAATATTATCTTCGATTCTTTCTAATCTCAAATTCTCTTCTTTCATTGTAGATATATCAATATTGTGATTAATATCAACTGATTGTAAGACAAAGTATTTCACTATTAAACCATTTTGAATAGTTGAATATGATTTATCAAAACAGTGAAGCTGAAATTCTGTTGATGATTTACATAAATCTATATCATTAATAGATTGAACAACAACTAACTTATAATCATTATTACATGTTGAAATTACTCCTTCTATTACTCCATCTTTTCTAATTGATAATCCATCAATTGATGGAGTTATTTCCCATTCTGAGACAATTCCATTGAAACTAGGAATAAGATTAATATTATCATCTTTATTAGAATGAACAAATAATGTGTTATATGACAAGTGAGAAAGTAAAAATCCACCACTAAATATTCTACCATCTAATTGATTTCCATCAACATAAGCTTGAAAATCATTTGCGCCACCACCATACCATGTCAAATAACCAATTACATAATATCCTTTTTTCAATTCGACTGTATAACTTCCAATATCCTGCCAGTTTGCTGTATTGTATCTTTGTTGTTCATAATTTCTAAATGCAAATTTCTGTCTATCATCAGATCTACCTGTAAATGTATAACTTTTATCTTCATCTATTTTTATATATCCTCTCATTCTTGCTATTCCATTTTGACATGGATTCCACCAATCTACACATGATGCTAAATTCACATAAGAAGTAGTAATAAATTTCTTTTCTTGAATTTTATATACTCCATTTTCAAATTTCGACCAAATATCTTTCAATTGAGTATTTTGAAAAACTGAATCACTCAATCCATCTTGCCCAGATTCTGCAAAATTTATAAATTCTAATCCATTTGACATTTCTTTTGTCTTTTTATACCAATTCAATACTATTCGATATTTCTTATCTATTATATAAGTGATTATCGTTTTATATTCTTCATACTCAGTTGGATCTTCAATAATACCACTAATTCTTCCATTTCCATCTACACTCAATCCATTTGGTAGATTTTCCACTAATAAATAGGATGGTTTTTTATCACATTTTAATTCTAAATCTATTTCAATTGGATAAATTCTAATATATTCCACACCATAACTACATTTACCTACATCTCTCACTACACTCACATAAACATTGTGTTTTAATGAATCACTTAGTCCAACTTCGAATTTTTGAATTATTTCCACACTACTATTGACTGTAAGTATTTTACCACTTTTAGTAATATATGCAGATTCTGGTGTGATTGAAGATATATCTGAACTAAATTCATGAGTAATAACAACATTTGGATAGGTTGAAAGATATACATCTCCATTATTACATTCAGTTTCATTTATATAATCCGACCATTTTGCAGATTTATTATCTTTATCATATTCACATTTTCTTTTCATAAATTCTTTATTCTTATTACTTCCTTCATCACAATATAATTCTGCTACATGACCAACTTCTGTTTCTGGCCAACTATTCTCAACAGAACAACTTGGACCATTCACTTTCAATTTTATATAATCAAATCTCACTCTTTCATTTTCTAGATAATTTCCACTTGACGTTATTGTAACTTTTGTATTAACTTTGGGAGTAGTTTGAACTGCATTTCCATTTAATAATCCATTTCCATCAATATTTAAACCTTCAGGTAATTGTGGTTGGTAAGAAATAGTAAAATCTCCATTAATTATTATAAAACATAATTGTTTATTAATTTCATCACCCACATATATTTCTTCTACTTCAGACGAACAACCAAACCAATATCTCTTTAATGAACAACTTGTTCCTGTTGATTCTTCAAGAACAGCATTTCCTATTTCATTTCTACATGTTGTATATATTCGAGCTGGTTCTGATGAATCAGTTTTACCATCAGATTGTAATCCATAACCACAGGTTGAGATTATTGTTTTACCCATTGGTATATTTGAATTAGAACAATAACTTTGATAATTACATAATTGAGGAATAAAATCAGCTATTGTAAATTCAGGAGATAAATAATCACCAGATACACCTCGACGAGTGAAATTAAATAAATATGTTTCATATTCTACATCATTATTAGGAATATAAAATGGTAATTTTTCATTATAAACTGGTTCTACATTATTTCTTATCTCATGAAGTAATTTCCATTCATTTTGACCATTCTTTCCATATAAATCCCAATCGATTGGAAATGAGTTTAATAACCCAGTACTTGGAGCAGATAATATATAATTATTGAATAATATCTTTTCTTTAAATGTTATTTCTATCCAAGTATTCATTATATGACTATTTCTTCTCATATCAAAACTCAATTTGGTTGATGTTGAATCATCTATTAGTTTGGATATTTCTTCAGATGTTAATTGATATTCACCAATATCACCATTCACATTACCAAATGCTTTGATTGACTCTACTTTCAATAATGGTTTACTTACACATTCATTGATTTGAATAAATTGATAATCAATATTAAAATTGTCCTTCACAGTAACATCACCTTGGACTTTATGAATTTCAACTGCTAATATATTTGATGAAGATAAAATTGATAAAGGAAGTGGTAAATTCACTTCTTTTAATCCAATATTCTCTAATGCATTTGTATTACCATCTATTATTCCTTCTGGTAAATTAAATCTATAAATTTCTTTTCCATTCAAATACATTATCATTCCACCTTCATATTGAAACTTGATTTTGAAATATTTCTCTAAATCAGATGATTTAGAATAACTAAATACATTCTTATAATATCTTGTTACTAGTGAAGGAGATTTATCTGGAAATGATATTGGTCTACTTTCAATCCAACCAGTATTTTCAGTAGATGTAATCCATGAGTTATCAGACTGTGTATTGTCATTATAATACCATTTATTATCTTCATTATATAGTTTGTTGGCTATTATTGATACTTTACTATTTCCAGGAATCATTTCAATAGAGGATTCAGTATCAATTACATCAACTCTCACTGAGGATTGTGAATTTGAGAATTTTGTATGTAAATTATATATTCCTTCATCCACACAAAATGATTCAGTTGTTGAAACAACATTGGTTTTATCAAATAGTATTTTATTAATATCTGATGATTCTAATTTCACTAAATTATCACTATTCTCATCAATGAAATTGATTGTTAAAGATAAAACAACACCTGCACATTTTTCTGGTTTTAATGATAATAAAACTGCAGTTGAATATCCATTCTCATTTCTACATCGGATTAATACTTCATCACCATCAAATTCTTTTCCTATTACACCAGATAACACTCCTGTAAATGAATCAAAATACATTCCTTTGGGAATTTTATCAATTTCGAATATATTAGCTCCATTCGTTATTTTTGGACCAATATAAAACTCAACACCAGTTTTTAGTATAAATTCACTCTTTTCATATTCTATTACTGGAATTCCATTTCCAGTTACACATAGTGATATTTCTGGTGAATCTAAATTAACTTCTCTAGCAAATAATATATCTTGTTTTGAATTGTAGATTATATATTTTCCTGGATATTTAAAATTGATAATATAATTTCCATTTCCACCATTCTCATTCACTACATATTCTACTACTTTTAAACTTGGACTATCTTTCACAATTGGTGTAACTTCAGTATTATCATTGTGTTTTATTTCAATATTTTTATCTTCAACATATTCATAAATTAATCTGAAATAATAATTGGAGGATTTTATATTTAATGTAATTTCAGTTGATGAAATTCCTACTAATCCATATCTATATATCTTTACTGTATAACCAGTAACAGCTTCTAATGGTTTTCCTGAAATAATTCCTGTATCTTTATCTAATGATAAACCACTTGGTAATGAACTTGAAGTGAATTTCGATTGACTTGTTTCACATTGTATTGATATTTCATTACCTACTATATATTCAACTTCTGTTGGACATGTAAATGTAGATGTATCTTCATATCTTTCAACACCAATTTCTATTTTTGTTGAGATTTTATCAACTGAATTTGGATTTGCAGTAATAAAATATGATGTTAATGGTGATTCTGCTTTTGTATTTCCACTTATTTCTCCATTTCCTTCATTAAATAATAAACCTTCTGGTAATGTTGGATATATAGAAAATGATGTATATTTACTTGATGTTATTGATTTATGGAATATTGGAATATTCACAGGAATTGGAGCATTTAATGGATAAATTGCATAAGTGAAATTATATTCCATAAATCCAACAGGAATGTGATATATAATACTGTTAAGATAATCAGATTCTGTATTTCTATATCTAAATACAGCTCTGAATGTAGCTGAGGTTTTTGGTCTTCCATAATACATAAATGCATTTCCATATACTTTAGGATAGTTTCCAGCTAATCCAGTTATTAATGGACAGTCACTTTTACAATAATTTTCACTTTGAGATGATTTTACACTACTTCCACTAGTATTCATCCATGAACTTCCACTTGTCAGCCATTGAATTTGACGATCAAACCCATTTGAGACATACGAAAAATTCAAAGAATGTTGTTGTTCTAAATTATAACTCAAATCAGGCCATAAATATGAGTTATCCTTATAATCTATTTGATTCTTTATCATCACATATTTCAATATTGCTTTATCGGTTATTTCATGATGTTGACAACAGGCTGTATCATCAAAATAATCTTTATAATAATATCCTCTAAATCCAGGATTTGCTTCAGTTGCATCACTTCCATAATATTTAATTAATAAAGTGAAGGATGATTTACTGTGACTATTCTTTCCTCTTATAACTATTGTTTGAGAATCAGAAGGTTTACTACTCATTACTCCATTTATTATACAAGTTGTAGGATTTAATGTAATTCCACTTGGTAAATTAACACCATTACTTATTTCACAATCGTCCAACTCTCCTTCAAATGACGGTTTTATATCATCAATATATACTCCACTTAAAAACATTATTTGATTGGATGGATATTGGAAGAATTGGATTGGATGAGATTTAGCTGGTGAAACTGATTCTACTTTTAATTTCAGTTTTGTTTCTATTGTTTGTCTCGAATTAGTAAATTCAATAATTATTTCTCTCTCATTCTGAACATTTGCTATTCCTGTTGTTGATAATTCACCAATCAAAGTATTCAAAACCAAATTATCAAATAATGCTCCACTCTTTAATCGACAACTTTGAATTGGTACATTACAATGAGGTTGATTGATTATAAATGATTGTGATTGAGGAATTACAATTACATCATCTACTCCATAAGAACATTCCATCAAATTGGAAGAAATTCCAATTCTTATCTTTTCATCTTCTATTGGCCTTTCTCCATCTTTCATTGTATATTTTATGGTGTATTCTTTCATTTCACTCACTACATTGGTTAAATATCCATTGATTGTACAATAAGTTGGATTAAAATCAACTCCAAATGGTAAAGAAGGAAATATTTCACAACTTTTAACACCATCATTATATAAGAAACTTTTAATTTCTGTTATTTTTGAATTTGAATATAACATATAACCATTATTACTTGAGAATCTTAATATTGTATTAGATCCATCTTTTCCACACTGAAACTTCACTTCAACAGCTCCTTCGATTGGTTTTATCAATTTAATTATCACAATTCCATTATTCATTATAAAACCATTATCTTTCGGCATTTCTAAATTCTCTATTGATGAACAATATCCCTTAGTTTTAGGTTTAATAGTATATTTAATTCCAACAGTTAAATTGTAATATGAATGATAATATTCTAGTAATTTAACTTCTACACATTCTCCATCTAATTCCCATTCTAATTTATCATTACATTTTAATAATATATTTCCTATATTATTATTACATTTACCAGTTACTGTTTCACCTGGATAAGCAGAAACTCCATATTCATTCAATGGACATGCTGCAACAGAATTTTGGTTAATTGCAAAATATATAAATTGAATAGAATTACTACCACCTTCTCCAGCTTTTATTTCTAATTTATAACTTTCATATGATTTTTGAGTTGGAAATTGATATGAGGAAGTTGTTCTACAGTTATTTTGACTAAAATCTTCATTGCCTAATTCTGTCAAACCTAAATCTTTATTTTCATATAATTCTATCCAATTTGGATTATCACTATCTGTTGAGCCAAATATCTTTATATGCTTTGGATGAGAATTAACATCATTTGTACAACCACTTATTTCAAATTGATTGAAATATCTTGCTTCATGATTTCGAAATGTAAATGTCATATTAACAGGAAATTTGTTTGCAGTACTCCATGTATAACTCATATATGTTACTTCTCGTGAAAAAATATTACTTATCGGTTTTGCATAGCTGCTTAATGTATCTAATCCACTACCATAAGATATATCATAATTAATATCATCCAATTCTGCAACTCTTGTTGTTGTTGATAATCTCTTTCCTTCCATCATAATAGCGTAGAAATAATCTTCTTGATTAGAAGGGCTTGATGAAGATTTATGTATTTCTATAGCAATATAATTCAATCCGAATTTAAGAAATTTTGTTGGAATTGGTAAAATTATTTTTTCTTCTATTATTCCTTCGAATGATTTTAATGCTAATGTAGAACTTGTAATTAAATCATATGGCATATTTCTTCGATATATTTCTTTTCCATTTATATAAATAACAATTCCATCTTCAAATCTTACTTTTAGAATTGGAGAACCTAAATTATTCAAATCCCCATCAATTTCAAATGTTGTTCTATAATATGTTGTTGTTGTAGCTTTAATAGGAAATGATCCAATACTATATTCACTCCATTTGTCTGAATATTCATTACTCCAATCTGAATTAATTTGATTACTAGAAGAATATTCCCATTTTGTATTTCTCAATAATAATCCTTTTGTACATTCACTTACATCAATATCACTCCAACTATTACTACTGCTACATTCTTTTGTCTTTATATTAAGCTTATTATCATTACAATATTCATTGTATTTACCATTAACAAACATTGATGGATATTTATTAATGGATGAACAAGTTGATAATGGTTTTTGATGTAATACCATTAATTTGAATTGAATCCATGTATTAGATGTACTTCTAGTTCTAATTATTTCAAATCTTACAGCTTCATATGCTTTATAAGTAACAATGTTAAAAGAATGTATAGTATTTGTTGATTGTCCTTCAGTTAATCCTAAATTATCATTCATAAATAATAATTCCCAGTCTGGATTTTCACTATCTGTCGTAGCATATATCTTTATATAATTTGGATGAGTATTAGCATCATTTGTACAACCACTTATATCAAATTGATTAAAATATCTTGCTTCATTATTTTTAAATGTCATTACAAAATTCAATGGGAGACTTCTTCTTGGATTAACATTATAATTATATTTTGTAATTGTATTAATATTGTCAAGATCATCTGTAAATTCTGAATTGGATTGAAGATCACCTTCCCTTGGTGTAGCAACTAAATTAACATCGCTTTTTGCAGTTATTACTTTTGTCTCTGTTATTGGATCATTTGTTGTTAATGTTAAAGAAAAGGAATCATTTTGACTTTCTTCACTTGTTGATGATTTGTGAATTTCTACACATATTTTATTCTTACCTCCTTGCAAAACAGTTAATGGAATTGTTATTTTCTCATCAATTTCAGAATCAAATGATTTTCTAGCTAATATTTGGTTCTTTATTATTCCAATTGGCATATTTCTTCGAAATACTTCATTTCCATTCACATAAATAGTAATACCATCTTTATAACGAACTGTTATTGTTGGAGCACCTGTTGATGCTAGATTTTCATCTAATTGAAATTCATTTGAATAATAAGTAGTAGTGACAGTTTTGGCTGGAAATGAACCAACAGTATATTTTGTCCAACTTAATTCAACATCATTATCTTTCCAAAATTCATCTTGTTCATCTGAACTATACATCCATTCACTATTTCCATCAAATAAATTACTACTTTCTAACATTCTTGATTTCTGTGTTCTATCATATAAAATTATTTCTTGCCCTTCTTTCATTTCATCTAAATTAACTATTTTAGTTTTTTTATCATTTGTCTCTATTTCAATTATACCAAATTGACATTTTCCTACTTCTCTTTTATTTCTTACTAATATAATACTACTTTTTATATCACAAAAATAAATGTTTTTTGTAGCACTGGTTATTAATGACTTATACAACTCAGAAAAGTCAATCTCTTTATCATCAACTTTCAAAGTAAAATAACCTTTCATTCCAGTACATTCTTCCAATCTACCAAGATTGCTTATACTTTTATCCGATAAAGCAAGTTTCAAGAAATATTTTGTACTATCATCACATATACTGTAATTATTGTGATTTAGCTCCATTTCATGCTTATTCTTGACAACTTTGTAATTATCGGAGTGTAGAGGTTTACTAATTTCGTTATTTTGACCATTTATATCTGCCAAAATGTTAGCAAAACATAAACCTAAAAGATATTTTGATATTAGATATACTCAAAATAAGTAGTAACTTCATAATTTCAATCATATTAAACAACGTATTTGAAAGAATCAAACACCTCTTCAAGCTTTTTTTTTAATTAATAGCATTTAATTCGTCTATTATAAGCTCAATTAATTTGATATTCAAGTTTAATATATGTATAACCGTAAGAATATCACTGTAGGTGGGTAACCCGTACCAGACTATTCTTAGGTGCCTTCTACAGGTAAGAATAAGCGATTTGAGTGTAAATTAGTTTTTGGTACGGGTTATACTGGAGCAAGTGGTGAGTTTAAATTTCTTTATATATTTTAGTGTATGAGTAATTTTATGGGTTAAAATTTTTCTTTTGTTTTTTGTATATAATTTCATTTAACTTTTTCTTATTGTTTTTTATCAATCATAATTTCAAAAAAATGTCAA
>NGBS01000937.1:0-30433 GCA_002245135.1 Proteromonas lacertae | reverse complement strand
TATATACCCTGCATATAACTTCATTACACCTTCATTCTTGATTAAATCTTTTACTAATGCCATTGGATTAGCTTTACCTTTACTAATTTGAATTCTAACCTTGATTAAATCAATTGGATGTATCTAATACAAAATATTTTAATCAATTATACAACACATGAAGCAAAGCATGCACCCACAACCACCAGTGAAATATGGTTGAACAGCAGCTAATACTCTTTGACTACCTGTTAATAAATATTACAATAACAATTTTAATACCTGAAAGTCCAGCAAGTGGATCAGACATGATTAACAGTTAGAAATCTATAAATTGAATTAATAAAGGAACTAACCAATCAATAGAAGGCTTGATCACATTCAAGTTTTCAATTTCGTTTTTAATGGTTTTCTACACATTGGATGAATATACGACTAAATGATGTGTAATTTTCCAATGAATAGTAGAGTAATACATCGAATGTTGATATAATAATCAATTGAATTTCATTCCTTGAATGTCCAACATATTGAAATGTGATTGTGATGTGAGATATTTTATTGTGCATTCATTACTAAACAGATATTTACTATTATGATGTCATAAATAAAAAAAACTTCATGTTATACACACTAGATAGTTAAAAGCATTAATTTATTCATTTCTTATAATTTTATAAACTTTATTTTACTTTTTATTCATCAATACTCATTTTCATCACTTTTAGTTTGACAAGCTTTAAGAATTTTTAATTTCTGAAATGAAGAGAAAAGAACATCAGAGAAAAAGAAAAAGGATGATAAAGTCGAATTCCCACCAGATGTATTAGAAAAGAAATTAAAAAGTGCTAAATTGGTTAATGACATAACTCCTACAGCAAGTGCTTATTTATCAGGTGTTTTAAAGACATTATCAGAAGAAATAATATCCAAAATCGTTGAAACACATAAGTCTAAAGGTAATGACAGATTGGTTGTAGATCCCAATAAAATCTTGGTATATACCCTATTTATATTATGGATGATTAGTCTGTTTTATCACAGAATAAGGAATTACAAGAACTATTTCGTAATTCAAAAACTACAAATACTTCCATTGGTTCAACATGGTGTATAGATGGAAATATTCAAAGTGGTAAAACAAATTTATTTAAATTCATTCAAGACTATATGGGGAAGAGAGTTGAAACAATCAGAATTAAATATAAATCCATTCAATATGATGATGAATTTACAGAATTATGGACTAAAAATCCACAGCAGTATTCATTTACACTATGTTCAATATATCTAACTGTGCTAATAAACCAAGTAATAAAAGTATAATTTCATTTTATATTATGAATAGAAATATAACAATAAAACTGTGTATTTATTTGATGGAAGTCATTTATATATTTGGGCATTTATTCTATTACAATATGAAATGAATTTAGTATATTTTTAGATGTATTTTAATTTAAATAGATTACTTATGAACAATTTACATTTTTAAAAACATATTGGAAGAATAAAATACTACAGAATCAATTACCAAATTTAATTATTTATATAGATATTGATCCATTAGTTTGTTATTCAGTATATTTATTATTATTATTATTATTTATATTTTATTTAGAGACAAATGATATCAGAATGTAAAGTCAAATATTCCAAACAATTTTTATAGTAATTTAGATGTAGTATTCTTTAGATTAATTCTCTCAAGATTAATGAAAGAAGAAGATACACTTGTTGTATCAGATACAGTCGATATTCCTTGTCTAATCTATAAATTAAATACAAAAACTTATAAATCAAGTAAAGTATCTGTTCAAATTAATTGCAATCCTCCTTCTGAAGGATGTATTGTATATAACTTGTTAGTATAAATATATTACTATTATTGTATTTATAATTATAGACAAAACTTGATTCTGCCTTGAGTGGATTGAATAATGATGTTTTTAGAGAATCAAAAATAGTTTATGTTCATATTCCTCTTTATAATGAGTATAATACTTTGTTTAGAAGAGTTATATTTAGGGTATAATATATATATTAGTAGTATATAAATGTATATATAGCATCTTCAATTGGGAGATGAAATTATTTTTTATACTGAAACTTCTATTTTAGTTAACCCTCAAATTGAATTTCTTTTAAATAATGATTTAATTGTGTAAATTGCATTTTATGCTTTTGTAAGTGTTTTAAGTTTTATAAAAATATAATGATCAGCATAAATCATGCTCATTAATTTTCGATTGACTATGGTTCTATTTGTTTGAGTAATTTTATTGTTTTTACACCTCCACAGCATAATAAAAAGAAAGACAAAAGAAATAAGACAAAAGAAATAAGACAAAAGAATAAAAAGGATCTTTACTATAACTTAGCACAGAGTCCACCATTGTAATATCATGGTAGATATGAACATTTCTGAGTATTCTATATTTTTTTCTTATATATCACTTTCATTTCTAATTTCTGATCAATAACTAATAAGTCTTAATCATGTTTCTATATCATTATCTATGCGTAATTATGACTTATTAGAATTAAAATAAAAACTGAAATATACTGAACATTTTCACTTTTCTTGATAAATATAGGAACTGAATTACACTAAACAATTCAATTTTCTTGATAAATATAGGAACTGAAATACAATGAACATCTTCAATTTTCTTGATAAATATAGGAATTGAGATATACTGAACATCTTCAATTTTCTTGATAAATATAGGAATTGAAATATACTGAACATCTCCAATTTTCTTGATAAATATAGGAATTGAGATATACTGAACATCTTCAATTTTCTTGATAAATATAAGAAATGAATTGTACTGAACATTTCTATTCTTCTATTTTCTTCTATTCACTTCTATTCATTTATCTTTTCTTATATCCACTTATAATTACTAAAAATGAATGACACATATGTTAATTCATTAATTTATCAAATAGGTCAGCCAAAGATAATTAATTACCCAAAATTGTCTTATGAACAACTTCAAAAGAGAGGAAATAAAAGAATAGTTTTAAAAGAAGCTAAACATGGCTGTAATGACGTCGTTAGTATCACATATGCTTTTGTTGATGCTAACCATAATCCTACTTATAAAAAAATATTCTTTATTATCAGAAACTGTTACAATGAGATATATGAAAATATGAAGAAATACATGGATAAGCGTTTGCCAAGGCAAAAGAATTTTTTGGTGTATGGTAATAGATTAATCGGTAAAACAATGTTTTGTATGTATTTATTGAATGAATTTATATCCAACAAATATAAAGATTATCAAGTGATATATAGATACAAAAAAAAAAAATATTTTGTGAAGAATCCCAATTCATCAGTATATGAAGAATCATCAGCATTAATAGAAAAACAAGGAGATAAGTCAATAATGATCAGTGAAAATATACCAATTAGTGAAGATGAATATAGTGATTTTGATGTTGTTATACTTGTTACATCTCCAGATTTGTCTAATTACAAAGTGATGAGATCCAAAAGATCTCCAATACAATATTGCATTCTTCCATTTGATATATATGAAATATCATTATTTTTTACAAAAAGAAAAATTAAGGGAAATGAAGATATTTATGGAGGAATTCCTGGATTATATACTATAGATACAGAATTAGAAATCAGTGAATATGATGGTAAAATTGAATATTATATTAAAAATCAATATAATGAGAATGTTTTTATTTATGATGTTGAAAAAGTAACTGTTATACCTGAAAAATTGAGATTTATATCTGATAATATTAGAGATAAAGCAATGAAAACAGATAAAAGTTTAGTTAATGTAAAGAATTTTAATACCTTTTTGGACCTATTAAAAGATGAAATAGAAAATGATCATAGTAATAATGATTATGAAACAAAAATAAATAACAAACTAGGAAGTGAGTGTGGTTGGTATTATGAACATTTAGTGTTGTGTATAAAGATGTTAAATGAAGAAATGGAGAATAAGATAATAATGAATGAATCAGATTTACCACAATTAAAAGAAATGCAATTTCCATTATTCATAAATTGTTCATTTAGAAAGAATTTTCCAGCAGTTGATGGAATTGAGATAAATGATGAATGTATAAATGGATATCAAGTAACTGTAAGTAATAATCATAATTTGGTTAAAACTATATCAGTATTAATGAAAGTACTATATCAGGAAACACTAGAGATAAGAAAAAGAAAGATGAAAGAAATATGTTATGAATATATTTATAACCTTAATAAAATAGATGAATATAATAAAAAGTTAGAAAATGCTGGAAATGAGAATAAAAATCAATTATCAGTAGGATTAGCAGAATGTATATCATATAATGAAAGATTATTAAATCAATTATCCAATAGTTTATATTACTGTGGAGTATATATATTTATTTATATAATTAATATAGTATACACCTGAGTCTGTAGTGACAGAAGATATTTCTGAGAATTATAACAATAGTAAGATTGAATATATAAAAAAAGAAATAGAAAAGAGATTAAGTAAAGAAGAAATTGAAAAAATTGAAAAAACTGAAAAAGTGAATATTGATGAGAAAAATATTGATGAAGTTATTGAAAAGATATATCCATCACCAAATAAAAAAATGAAGTTAAATGATAATACAAGTTTAAAAAGTGAAGAAGAGAGTAAAATAGATAATAGAAGTGTTGAAGAATATGAACTAAGATGGAGATTGATGAAGTTAATAAGAGATGCCAAAGATCATGCTTATGATTCATTACTACAACAAGAAATTGATAAAGGTACTAATGAGGCAGAAAGAAATGAAATAGCAATAAAAGGAAAGAGTTCAATTATTAACGCAATAAAGAATGAAATGAAAGTAACAAATAATAGTGGAATAGCTATAAATTATAAACAAATATTGGATTTGTTAGTTCAAAAAATAGATGATTGTTGTAAAGATTATAATAATCCTAGATTTGCAATAACTATGGTAAATCCTCATCCTAACAGTACTGTTAAAATAACTCCTGAAGATAGTTGTGATTTTAGTTCATATGGAAAAGAACTATTAAGTAAAATGATTGGTTATATGAATCGTGTTTATTCTGGATATGATAGATTAAAGGATAATATACAAAATGAAAAAGAAGAAGAAGAAGAAGTAGAAGAAAAAGCAAAATCAGAAGAAAAAGCAAAAACAGAAGAAAAAGCAAAAACAGAAGAAAAAGCAAAATCAAAAGCAAAAACAGAAGCAGAAAATAGAGTAAGTCTTCAGTTCAATAGAATAGAGAAAAGAGATGAGATAATTCCATACCAACAGATAGAAAAAATCAAAATAAACAACTCTCATTTGAATAAAAATAGAATATTTTATGAAAATGACAAAAGAAAAGAATTAGATATTGAAAATAGTAGTATAAACTTTACTAATACTTTGATAAATAAAATAAGAAAGAATGAAGCATTGAGAAGTTTTATAGATTGTAATTTTATAACCTTGGATATATCAAATATGTTATGTGAAACATATGATGAAGGATTGAAAAAGTTTAATAGAATATTAAATAGTTATGATTGTCCAATAACATGTATAATAAATAAAGATGGAGTAATAGAAGAAAGAAGTGTTTATAATAAAAAATATGATAAATTACAGAATAGAATTGAAAGAATAGGAATTGATGTAGAATGTGAAATAAATGAAGTATTAAAATGTAGTTATTGTGGTAAAGAAAAAACTATAACTAGAAGATGTAAATATGTATTTGGATATATAAAGAATGAGAATGGAGTAACTAACGTTATTATTCCAAATAGAAATGTAACATTCTATTGTGAAGAATGTAAATCAATCACATTTTGTATGTCAAAATATACATTTGAAATTAATAAACCTAGAATTGTAGTAACTCTTGTTGATGATAATTATGATATTTATATTGATGGTAACTTACAATCAACATCTACTTCAAATACAGAAAGTGATAAAGTAGAGACAGTTCCAATAACTCCTTCATTTTATAATGATCAGAATAATTTACCATCAAATAGTTCAATTAATCATCCAACAACTAATAATCATATGGAAACAGAAAATGATAGTGATAATAATAATAATAATGTAATTAGTAAAGATACAGATAGGGATAAAACAAAGTCAAAATTAAATTCAGAGACAGTTCCAATTACTCCTCCATTTTATAATGATCAGAATAATTTACCATCAAATAGTTCAATTAATCATCCAACAACTAATAATCATATGGAAACAGAAAATGATAGTGATAATAATAATAATAATGTAATTAGTAAAGATACAGATAGGGATAAAACAAAGTCAAAATTAAATTCAGAGACAGTTCCAATTACTCCTCCATTTTATAATGATCAGAATAATTTACCATCAAATAGTTCAATTAATCATCCAACAACTAATAATCATATGGAAACAGAAAAAAATCCTAATCAAAATAATCTTCTTCAAAATAAACCAATTAATCCAAATACAAGTTCTAAAAGATCATGTATAATATTTATATAATTTATTTATAATTTAATAGCTTTTGATTATATGAGATTAATATTTAATAGAGATGATAAAATTCCTAAATTTTATCAAAATGAAACATTTATAGAATTACCTGATAATGTTAAAATATTCCAATATCCAACGAATTATGTATTAGTAAGAGATTTTTATAAACTCTACTGGGAAAGAATAAAAAACAATATTTTATACAATTTATTAAGTGATTATTATGATAATGATGAAATTATTAAATCACTATTATCTTATTTGAATGTTATGTATAATGATTCTGATTTGTATAATGAAGAAATAAGAGAAGAAATTGTAAAACAGCAGAAGAGAAAATTAAAAAGAATTATAGATAATTATGAAAAAGAAAAGATAAAAAGTGACATAAATGTAGAAATATCACAGAAAAGCTATTATCTTTTGAGAGGCCAGCCAGGATGTGGAAAATCCTCCTTTATAATTTATTTTATAACCAAATTCATTGAATTGAAGAAAGAATTAAAAATTCCTAACTTAAGTTTTGCATATTATAAGAGTTCTAAGCAAGGTCATGATGTTATACCAGAGAAAGATAAATGTTATTTAAATGATTATCACTTAGAGAAAAATGAAATTTCTTCTGACGTAATCATATGTGATTCAGTTAATATTCCCTCTGACGAATATAACGACTATAATATAATTATAAATATAAGTTCTCCAGATAGTAAGAATTATTCAAATATAAAAAGATTTACTAATTATAAAAAGATATATTTCTATTTAGATATTTGTAGTGATGATGAAATAGTGAAATGGAAAAACAAATGTTTACCACACGATTTAGGCAAAGTAATTGATAAATTTCTCCCATTATATAACAATGTTCCAAGACATTTATATTTTGCAGCAATATACGATGTTTATTATGAAGGAAGAAGTTATTGGAATGATATATATACGAAATGCATAAATACAATAGCTTCAGATATGGGTTATTATGAATTTATAAAAAAGTATCTCTGTCCATGCCGAAATGAAAATAATAATTTAGAAAATGACAATGAATTATATAAAAATGATGTTATAAAATATGATACATTTGATACAGATTTATCACATTATGTATTTAAATATAAAGTCAAAAGTTATGATTCAATTGATAAATATCAATTAGAATTTGTTTCAAAAGTAATATTTAGATATGTTTACAAATGTGTAAGTCATAAATTAAGTAGAAAAGAATCTCAATTACTTCATGATTATTATTATAAAGAAATAATTTACAATCAAAAACATCCTTTATATAAAATATTATTCAATGAATTAGTATGGTATAGAATAATTCACAATAAAAATTGGTCAGGTGTTGGAATAACAGAATTTGATAATGGTTTAAAAGGCATTTTTTATAGCTTTAACAGAAATTGTTGTAAATCAGAAGCATTAGGAGAAGGTTATTATGTTGGTGAATTAGCTATTGCTAATGATGATGATATTTTTTATTCAATTAATAATGTAATAATACATCCATCAAATAACAACAATAGAGATGAAGTAATTGGTAAAGATACTTACGATAGATTGATGAAATATCGTGATTCAATTGGTGGTATAGAATTATATTATTTAATAGCAACAAATAATGATATAGTAAATTTCTATTCTAACCAAGCATTTAATAATTTTGTTAAATTTAAAAATGGTTTTACTGAAGATGGTAACAAAATTAAATTTAGAACTATGAAATTTAATAACAAAAGATTAAAAGCTGATGAAATTAATGATTGTTTAAAGAAAAATTGGTGTATTATGTCATGTATAGATTTAATTTTTAGTGATAGCCAATTAAAAGAATATGTCAAAAATGCCAAGTATATGTTAGAAGAAGAAGTAAAGAATAAAAATAATAAAGAAATTGATGAAGTGGTAGTAGCATTGAATAAGTATTTGAATGAAAGTAAGAATAATGAGAGAGATGAAATGTCAAAAGCAATAGATAAAATGAAAGAGTTATTTAGTAATGTTAAGATTGAACCAATAGAAATTATAGAAAAATTGGTAAATAAAACAAATTTAAAAGATGTTAATAATAAATTAAAGATAAAAAAAGGAAGTTCACAGAATCATCATATAGACTTCAAAATAAATAATAACAATAAAGTATTAAAAAGTAGAAATTTTGATGATATAACAGTAAAATCAGATTATCTTATTGTAAATGTGATTAATTCTATAGGTTATAACTACGAAATAGAATATAAAATTAGTATAAGAAATAGAGATTATAGTTTACAAGGATATATATATAAAGAAGGTGATAGTTTTAATACAATTTTGAAAAATTATATACAATTTGATAGTATAAGAGAAAGAAATGATATATGTATTTTATTTTTCAGAAATCCACTGAAAGAACTTAATGTAGTAGAAAAAAATAAAGAATTTAGTGATGATAAATATGATAAACAACCATCAAAAATACCACGTATAGAATCATCACCACCATCACCATCACCACAACCTCCACTAACACAACAACTTCAACAACCACCACCACAACGTAATAATGATGATGAACCATTTTCAAAAAGACAATGCATACAATCATCTTCATTACCACAACAACATCCACTACCATCATCACCAGATACAGTATTAGTCAATGATGTAGGTGATACTTGTGGTATTGAGAGATATTTTCATAATACTTGTTACATGAACTCAACATTACAATGCTTAGCTCATATCAAACCATTTCGAGATTGCTACATACCAAAGGGTCGATATAGTAATAATATAGAAAATGAATTCTCAAATTTGTTTAATTCTTTATGTAATAGTACAACAACAATATTATATGAAGATAATAACTTTCAAAATTTTAGAAGTGCAATAGATGGAGAAGACTTTAAAGTAGATACTCAACAAGATGTGTTACATTTTTTGGGTATACTGTTAAATCATCTTAATAGTGCCAAAAGACTATTTAATGAAAAATTAGAAATGATAGATTGTTATGAAAATAAATTTACTAAAGTATTGGTTCTTCAAGTTTCTATAAAAGATAATGAGAAGGAGATTGTTAAGAAAAACGTGAAGAAATTATTGAGGATGGACGAAGATGTAAAATCAGTTGTAATTCCAATTGTTCATTACCGTAAAGAATTGATAGTAGGAAATTATATTTATGATTTAAAAGGAATCTCTTGTTATCATGGTCATCATTATATTGCAGTTTGTAAATCTACTGTTGATGAAAATTTCTATGTATTTAATGATGATAAAATAGATAATATATCTGCATTGGAAGAAGATAAATACAAGGAATTTGTTCCATATTTATTTTATTATGAATTGAGGAAAGGAGATGAAGAAGTAAAAATGAATGAATCAGATGAAAATTTTCTCAAAGATATATTAAGAGAAGTAAAAGAAAATTAGATTGATGAAGAATAATTAAATATACACAAATAATTATTATTGTTATAGTGATGTTTACTTAAGTGTTAGAGTTAAAACTGGGTTAGTAAAAACCAGTGTTGTATTTTTCAACATAATAAAAGGAATGAATCAAAAAGAAATAAACAAAAAGAATAAAAAGAATCGTTACTATGACTTCGCACAGAGTCCCCCACTGTACTACTATCATAGCTCGTACAATCTTAACTTCGCAGTTCTGATGGGATGAGGTGCTTTATTGTAGATATGAACGATTCTGACTATTTTTTCACTCTTTTTCTTATATATCACTCTCTCTTTTATAATTTCTTATAAATAATTAATGTCATATTAATAATGTTATATTAAAAGAAAATATACTATATATCAATTTATTCATGTTATTATATTATTATCTATGCTTAATGATGATTTAAAGAGAAAAAATGAAAAATGATGAAAGAAACGGCTAAATATTTATAAATATAAAAAGTATTTTTGTGAAATTGATGTGTAAATGATATATTATGGTGAATATAAGTGTATAATACTGATGTTTGATAATAATTTCATTTATATGGACAAAATAAATGAGGAAAGAGACAGATTTCAAATCCTTTTCAGAGTGGAATAACCTGATGGTGTTATTGAGATGTAGAAAATAGTTTAAATTTAAAGGTGATGTGATTGAGCATAATTGTGATGATTTGTTGAAAATGTGAATTTGTGTAAGATAAAATGAGTTTAAAGAAATAAAGATGTGATATTTGATTTATGAATGTTATTATTCCGATTATTTATATGATGATGTAAGACAAGTGAATATAGAAAAAGTGATTAACAATAGTCTTGATTTGAAAGTTTCAAATATCTTAATATCTAAGAAGATGTAGTAGATTATTTGAGGATGATATTATCTCTAGATTTGTATATATTGAAAAATAAAAGTTATTATTTGATGAATTATTATTGTGATATTTTGATGTGAAATAGAAGTGTGATAATTTTGTAATTAAATGAAATACTCAATTGAAGGATTAATAGAAATGGTTATTGTTAATATTATAATATGATTTTATGTTTTATGATGATGGTTAAAAAAGAGGAGAAAGAAAAAATAGTTGGAATATATATTATTTACATATTTTAAACCGTTAATAAAATAAAACTCTATTAAACCTTCATTGTATATTTGTTTGTATTGTTTTCTTGTGTATAAGATGTTAAAAATATTGTAATAGAAGAATAATGAAAGATTAATTGTTTCTATACAAATATACAACACACATAAAATATTAATTATATAAAATAAAATATAAAACTTTTCTCTCATCATTCTCTATTATAAATATAAAATATTCCAATCATAATCCAATTTCCATATATACATATTAATCACTTACATAGCTTATATTAAATATTATTCAAACTAATTTCAATGGCAATTCTGTAAGGATTATTTATATTAACTACTTCTTTCATTCTATTCTTCCTCCTCCTTTTTAACCATTTCTATTAATCCTTCAATTGAGTATTTCATTTAATTACAAAATTATCACACTTCTATTTCACATCAAAATATCACAATAATAATTCATCAAATAATAACTTTTGTTTTTACAATACACACAAATCTAGAGATAATATATTCATCTTGGCATAATCTACTACATCTTCTTCTACATTAAGATTTTTTACACTTTCAAATAAAGAGTATTTCTTAATCTGTTTTTTTATATCATAGATATACTATTAATATATATCATCTTTATTTCTCTAAATCAACTTCATGTTAAATAAATTCTCTTTCTTGGTGAGATGTCTTTACAACAAGTTCTCTTCTGTTGATTATTGTATAACCAACTAAACTAATAATAATCAAACTGCCAATAACTATACAAAATGAAATACCAATTGCTTCTCCAGTCTTACTAGCAGCTGATCTAGTTTGTGGTTATTCATAAATATCAGTTTGTCTTACAATAACAGAGGAATAAGCCATATCAGGTGAAGAAGAATGTAAATCATTTTCAAAAGAATAAGATTTTAAGATATTAGATGTAATTGAGATTATTGTATTTCAATAATTCTTTGGAGCTGTAATAAATGCAACTGTTCTTACTAAATTTGATGTCATATCCATATTAGCTCTATCCCAATCTAATCTCACATTCGTTCTATCAACATCAAATGAAACTGCACTTCTTAAATGAGTTATTAATAGATTTCTAATTATCACAAATGCTTGAGGATTTACTGCTTGACCAGATACACCAGTTGTATAATCGATTTCTATCTTGGCGATTATTTTTCCATTTACTAATGGAGGATCTTCTACATATGCTCTACAATCTGTATCATCTACAGCTTGCCATTGTGGATTTAAGTAATTATCACCTCTACATTGTCTTTGAAGAACACCTGTTTTCCATCTTTACATAATATATAAGCAGAAGTTGCTGTTCATTCACCATTAGCTGGACATGCATTGGAAATGATTTGAAGATAAACATTTGTGTAATAAATTCCATTAAGATTCCTTTATAATGTTTCTTTCATTAATTCGGATGGTCTTCCACTGAATTTACCTTCACTGAATGTTATACCAGCTGGTAAAGTAGGATAACCAGGTAAAATTCATTCTAATACATTATATTTTATATTTGGTGTTAAATCTTCTTCTCCCTAAACTGGTTTAGAATCTGATACTGTACATGTTCTATAGGAATAACCCATATAACCTTCATTACAAGCTATTTGACCTCTTTCACCTACATTCGTTGCTGGATAACCATTATCTACACTACATGTTGATGCAATTACTTCCAATTAGATTGTATATGTCTTTGTTGTTTGATCTCTTACAGCTATACCAGTTATTGTGTAAGTCATTAATTTTCTTGTTACTGTAGGAGTTCCTGTTATTGTACCAATCTTATTTACATATAAACAATACCTTTTAACACTATTACTAAGTACTTATTCATTCATATAAATCATTTACACAAACATCTCATATTACATATAATTCATCATTTTATATCTCTTTCATTGGTTTCTCACACTCTTAATACTCTTTTCATTATTCAATAGATTGAAAATCAGAAAATTCTAAAAATTTCATCAAGCCTAATGATTATTCAAACCCAATAAACAAAGAAATGCTTTTTTTTGTGATTACTATGAAGTATAATGGTGAAATGATGTGTATTTCATATAATATAAATGCATGAAATCCTCTTTTATAGAGGATCCTCTTCTAAAAGAGGATTTTTAGATCCTCTCTGAAAGAGGAAAGAGGATTTTTAGATCCTCTTTAAAAGAGGAAATATAAATTTTATAAAATCCTCTTATTAAAAAAGATGACAAATGAAAAATCCTCTATCCTAAACATAATATTATTGAAAAAATTTGAAAAGTCTACTGATGAATTATTAAAAATTCTTCATCCAATATGATACCATCATACTAGAGGATTATAATTTATTATGTGTCTATCTGACCAGCCCCCCTGTGGGGGGCCGATGGGGGGATGCCGGCGGGGTGGAGGACTAGACTATAGTATAGACTAGAATATTATAAAATGTTATAGAAGAGGATTTGAAGTGTCTATTACACTATAGTTATGTATTTAGATCAAAAGAGGAAAAACAAAAGTCATCTCATAAAGAGGAATTATCATTATCATCTAATTAATGTGCATCTTCCAATGTCTTGATTCTGTCTTCAATAGGCTTCAATCCTTCTTTAACCTTGCTAACATCCTGCTGTATTGCATTAATTTCATCTTCATAATCATCTTTGGCTTTTTTTGAATCTATAAACTGTTTCTTGTAAGATGCTTTGTCAGGGAAGTTCTGGATATCTTTAGAATTGTACTGCTCTTTATACTTATGCATCTCTTTGAGTAATTCATCCATTCGAGCTGATTTCTTGTAAGCCTTGTTCATTTGATTTTTCTTGTATTTCATTAATTCTGTTTTCAGGTACTTACAGGTGTTAATGGACAGGATGCTGATGTACTTTGTTAAAGATCCTTTGTCGTACCATTGATTAATACTGCACTTCTTGTTCAACAGCATCTCGAACAGTTCTGAATCTGTGTACCTCTTTGAAGGATCTGGTGGAGGAATTTCAGCTACCTTTCTCTGCTTTTTCTTTTCATCCTCCTTTTTTACTGACTGAGGTCTTTGCCTCTTCTTTGCTACAATTACTTTTTCATCATCTGAATCTGTATCACTTTCTGATACTATAATCTGAGGAATATCCTCCTTTTCAATTTCTTTTACAACTTCTTTGACTTTCTTCAATTTGCTAAGATCCTTTGGAGGAATTGTTTCAGGAGAGGATTTAGATATCTTTTTGACATTAAACTTATTCAGTATTGATGTTTTTTGTAACACCTCTTTAATAGGATCTGATTTTGGTTTTGGAGGAAGCTCTGGAGGTGGTGGTTCTTCAAAATCATCATCAGGTTCAATAGTTAGTGGATGTTTTTTACGATATTCTTTTAAATTAGCCCTTGCTTGTTCATGTTTTCTTAGGGTTTCCTCCCTTTCTTTTCTTTCCTTTTCATTCATTTGTGATATCGTTTCCTTTACTTTCTTTAAGTATTTTTTACGAATTATATTATTAGGATTTCCTACACTTCCTTCATTTTTATCCTCTTTATCACTTTCTTCAAGATCTTCATCCCTGATTTCTTTAAGTTCTTTGAGGAATTCCTCTTTTTCAAGCATCCATTTCTATGTATATATAAATAATCAAATATACCTCAGGACTTTTCTTACTTTCCTCTTTTTCACTTTCCTCCTTTTCCTCCTTTTCCTCCATTTCCTCCATTTCCTCCATTTCCTCCATTTCCTCCTTTTCCTTCTCTTCCTTCTTTTCCTCCATTTCCTCCATTTCCTCCTTTTCCTTCTTTTCCTCCATTTCCTCCATTTCCTCCATTTCCTCCTTTTCATAATGTTTCCAAGTCTATTGCAAGTATAATACATACAAAATATACTCCAGCAGGATTGTCATTTAGTTGATTAATAAATGCACCAAGTTGAGAGTATAATCCTCTCACAACAGCATCATCCTCCTTGCTCCATTTTTCACGGGGGTAAATTGGTTGACTTCCCAAGAACTTAGTAAAAGTCCTACATTATATTAATAACAAAATATTACCTAGTAGCTTCTGCTGTAGCAACTGTTAATTTCAATATCTCAGTAGTATTAATTTCCATATATTTGAAAATTCTAACCATAAAAGTGGCAGGAAAACTCAGAATGAAAAGTAACGACAAATTTACTTAAAAAGTAACGGTCGATTATGATTGGAGGATTTTCCTTCGTTACAAAAACCGTTACTTTTTACGAAAAAAGAGGATTTTCGAAACCCAAAAAAGGAACTTAGAAAAAAATCATTAATTAGGATTTTAAAATTACTCTATAACATTTTCTAAATTGTATCAGAATATTTTGACGGAGGATAGTGTAATCTTCCACTGCTTGTTCTATATGTCTTGTTTATGGAGGATAATTCCTCATTTTCTTCAATAATATCCTCTTCCTCATCATCCTCTTTTTTATTTGTGCTTCCCAAATTATGTTGAATTTCCTCAACAACTTCAATGACTTTAGGAGGACAATATGCTTTATAAGTATAATATACAATTTTGATGACTTCTGTTACAACCCAAAGGATGACATATACTAAGAGGATTCCTATACTTTCCTTGATTTCCTCAACATTTGTCTCTAAGACAGTCTCATTATTTTTTGATAACATTTTGTAATTATGAGAGTATAATACAGTCAAAAACCTTTAACTTGAATTTTTATAACTTGAACCATTTTTCTTTCAAAGTTTTTGCATTTTGTGTTAAGTTGGGGTATTTAATTTTAAAACTTTTCTTTGTTACATAACATTCTCTACAAGTATTATTATTTTATAGCTCATCTAAAATAAATGAGTAAATGTTTAATATATTATGAAGTATATAGCTTCTATTTTATTTTTATAGGTATGCAGAATAATAAAAATGGTTATTTGATAGAGATTAGAAATTATAAGAAATATTTGGGAGTAGTTTGGGAATTAAATTATTTATTATAGTAGATTGAGACTTAGTATTTGTGTTGATGGTAATTGGAGTGAATATAGTAAATGTTTTTTTGACTTTCGATAATGTTCTAAGAATAAGTGAAATCAACCTCAGAAACTGATAATAGATGAAGTAAATGGAGTAAATGCAATGAATATTCAGCTTAATAAGTAAAGAATAATCTATAATTACCCATTACCTTCAGAAAATACCAAATAATGTAATATCTATACAGTTGAATGAAATGTAAGCTGTAAAACCACTGTTCTGGTTGATGAAAAATGATATAAGCTAGTATAATCACAACATTACTATTAGTTATGATGTAAAACATAATTGTTGGAAATAATGCACATAAGTTATTCAGAAATAGTGTATGAGATAAGACAATACATTTAATAATGTAAATTGGTTGATATATATCTTTCAATTGAATGATTAGAAGTAAATATGGAGTAATAGGTTTTTCATTAAAAACAATCTAATTTGAAATGAATAATGTTATTGATGTATATAGAGATGAAGAAGTTAGAAAATCGAAAATAAATAGTGAAACAGTAATTTAAATCCGTAATTTTTTTTATATTGTTGTTATAATTGTTATGCTGATTTGATGTAATAAACAATAAAGTGCTAATTTAATAAATGGTACATACAAGCTTGATGATCAATTTCTGCGTAGATATTCTCAACATCTATTGACGATGTTGACACAAAATATGAATTTTATTTCACTAAATAAGACTAGACTACATTTATTCCTTTTCTTTTCTCTTGGCTCGGCTTGAATTTTTTGAACAAAGCGCCTTTTATGTCTTGTCAAAACTCAACTATTACTAGAAAATGCAATAATAGAACATTAGCAGAGAAAGCAGAGGCTGCATATGAGCTTGATAACAAGAAAACAACAAGAGCTAAGGTGATGGCAAAATTGAATGTTGTTAACTCTACGATTACTAACTGGCTTTATAATAGAGATACAATAATGAAGTATTTTGACTGTGATAAATACATGGCTACTATTAAAAGAGAAAAAAAAACACAAAACCCTGAATTGGAAAAAGGTTTGAAGATATGGTTTGATGAAGCTTATAAAAAACTACCTTTGACACATATTCCTGTCACGAAAAGTTTATTATTAAGTGAAGCTAGGATACTAAACAAGAATAATGTAGGTAAAGCTATAGTAAGTCAAAGCTATATAGATGGATTCATGAAAAGAAATGGTTTATCTTGTATCGTATTACATGGAGAAGCTTCCTCTGTAGGTACTGTGAATCTAAAGCCAATACAAGATGTAATGAGTCAATATGAGCCTATATATATCTTCAATATGGATGAAACCTCACTATTTTACCAGCAATTACCTCAAAAATGTGTTGTAAAAAATGTAGAAAAATCAGATTTTCGAGGTTTTAAGATGTCTAAACAACGAATATCTATAGCAGTCACAGTCAACATGGATAACAGTGTATATATTCCATTATTGTTCATTGGAAAGGCCAAAAAACCAAACTGTTTCAGTGATGTTCCGAAATGTTATACCAGTCAACATCATGCTTGGATGGATTCGACTGTTTTCATTTATTGGATTGATGAAATATTTATGCCAGCAGTAACGTCAACATTAGGAGATAGTAAAATATTATTGATAATGGATAACTTCAGTGGACATCCGAAAGAATTATCAAAAGAAAAGTATAAAAATTTGGAAATCATATATTTACCCCCAAATACAACTGCTAAATTACAGCCTCTAGATCAAGGTATCATTAGTGCTTTGAAGGGCAATTACAAGACATCAATCCTCAATGAATGTGTGAAAACTATTGACAATTTCGAAGAAATTAGACGAATAAAAGTAAAAAATGGAATGGGTGGATTGAAATTTGGTAAAACTCCTAATATTGCAGATTCGATTGTTTATATGACAACTGTATTTAATGAAATGAAATCTTCAACAGTAATCAATTGCTGGAAACAGTCAACAATACCTACTGTAACTCAAATGGCGAAGCTCGAAAGAGTTCTAGAATTATTACCACCAGAAGAAGACCATAGTGTAAAATTAAGGTTAGCATTGGCTGATATTCTTGAAAAAATAAAGGTTTTAAATCCTATAAACAGTAAAAGTACATTCATTACAGGTACTTCATTATATTCTGTAACTAGAATTGAAGATCTTTGTCCATTTATGCATTTTGAAGAGTCTTCAGCCTTTCTAGTTTCAGTCATTAATGACACTTCGATGAATATCACTGAAAATATTATAGATAATGACAAAAAAGAAGAATTAATGACAATAAAATTCAAAAGAAAACTCAATAAACTATATAGATCATGTTGCAACATGAATGACGTTAAAAAACAAAGGATATCAAAATGTTTTGACGAATTAAAAACCAATTTATAGATTAATACTATTATTTTTACATCATATTTTATTTGTTAATTGTT
Organism: Proteromonas lacertae; assembly: GCA_002245135.1. NCBI lineage: Eukaryota > Bigyra > Opalinata > Proteromonadidae > Proteromonas > Proteromonas lacertae. The sequence continues at coordinate 11,966 of NGBS01000937.1, read as the reverse complement.
TTTTGGGGGGTTTAACTATAAAATATCAATCAATAAAATAAGTAGAAGGTGTTGATATGGTTATTTTATTATGTAGATGCCTAGATGTGGTTATAAAGACAAGAATTCTAAGCATAAAAAAATTTGATTGTTTCATTTTTTATAAAACTGTAATACTTAATATAACTAGATTATAATATTCATTAGTTTAAACTTAATTCATAACAAATATTAGGAAATTTCCACTCTTTTCTCAAATTAAACTGTATTCAACAATTAAAATGCTCTAATCACTACATACAATTCATGAAGCACTATATAAAGATTTTAATATATAATAACTTATAATATATCAAACAATAACAAAATAAGATAGTAATGTAAATATATAGCGAAAATAAAAAGACTATAGATATATAGATGTTTTATAACAACGTCTTATCTATTTCAAAACCCCAACAAACACCTCTAATATATAAAACCATAACTTGAATATGGGGGTATTTTTGGTTATTTTTTCGCTATTCAAGCTGTTCAAGTTAAAGGTTTTTGACTGTATACAAAAACAACAAGAAAATTAAAAATGAAATTAATTATTGTTTTATTCATCATCATCATCATCATCTTCATCTAAAGGATCATATAATAAATGAAGCTGTAAATATCTTCTTTGTCTTGCGTTAAGATTTCCACGAAGCAAAATTGGAGGATTAGGCGATGGATTAAAGATTAATTCAGGTAAATCAAGTTGCATAGATCTCATTCCGGTTCCAATAAACCATAATTCTGGTTCATCATTAGCATCTCTAGTACGATATGGTACTACATGAATCCATCTATCTCCACCCATAATAATATTCTGTAATACTTGAGGATTAAATTTGATATACCATATAATCTGATATGTATTTCCTCTATCTATTACCATATACCTGTATAATTTGCAAACTACAGGTCCAACATTATTTGCTTTTAATGAAAAAGTATTAATTCTATATCTAGGCATTTTGAATATATATATATATTCTAAAAACAACAAGAAATATGAAAATAAAGATTAATATTAGAATTTATATTTCCATTTCCTCACTATCTATTTCCTCATCATCATCAGGATCCTCATCCATTGCAGAAGGAATGACAACATCAATCTTTCTTTTCTTTGGAGCTGGTTTAGGACATAATTCAACTTTTACTTTTCCACTACTTGAATCTTCCTCTTTAACATTTCTTTGTTTCTTTTGTTGTCTTTGTTTATCATAATACTCCTTCTTTTTTAAGCGACATCTTTCACAACTTTTGTTTTTGTCACCGTTTGGCTTTGTTGCAAAGTTCTCTAAAGGAAGGATTTTGTTGCATGTAGAACACTTTTGTGATCCTTCTGGTACCGGAGCTGATTCCTTCTTCTTTTTAGGAATAGGAATGGCTTTATCATCTTCTTCCTCTTCATCATCATCATCTGCAAATGGTTCGATAGGATTAATTCCTATTTTAAAATCTGATAAAGGAATTTTTGATTTCCAAGCAGTGAGGAAATCAATAAAATCCTCTTGTCTTGCATTTGCTATCCTGTATAAGCTTAATCCATCAATAAGATTTCTTAAAAGGATCTCTGTCATACTTCTTGTATGATTCACCATAATATCCCAAAAATGAGAGTTGCTAAAAATAAAGTCATCAAAATTCTCTTTTGTAAGTACCTTAGATTCATCTAATTGAGGAATAATGAGTGGAGGAGGAGCAGCAACCTTTGGTGAACTAGGAAATGAACTTATGTTCATATCATCTTGTAAATCGGAATTCATTTTTTGATTTTTAAATTTATGATAAGTTTTCAAAAAGTTTTAGAAAATACTTAATTAAAATAAAATCAAGAAATTAGTAAAATTCTAATTAACCAATCAAATTGTTTTCCTTTTCTTTACATTTTTCCTTTCTTCTTCCTTTTCTTTGTCGTAATCTAAAATCAAGCAGATAATCGATATGTTCCTTATCTTCCAAATCCTTTCTGCAATTTCCGCATGTTTCCTTTGATAGGAGGATCGACTATCCTCAATGCTCATTTGGAGTCTCTCTAATGATTGAGGAATATTTTCTTCCTTCTTCTTGTTTTTCTTCTTTTTAACATATTGTAAATAATCTTTATATTCCTCCACACATAACTTATAATCCTCATAATATTCATCTAACTTACTATATTCATGAGATATAGAAATTTCCTCCATATCCCACCATTTCCTCTTATTTATATTTTCAAACAACCCAAAATCAATATAGTCAAGATTATCCTGTTTCATAAGAAAATAGAAAGAAAAATGAAAATGAAATAAACCCAAGAAAATAAACACAAATAAGATCAAAATCCTTTTTAGAATAAATGCCTCATTATTATTTGATCTTCAGAAACTGGTCCTTCTACTTTTGGTTCAGTTTTGGTAGGTACTGATAATTCTATTTCAGTTCCATGGTATAGAAAATTGAAATGAATATCGCTACAACCGTAATAAATGCGAATCTTTCAATTCTTTAATCTTTCCTCCATGTTGTCCGCTATAACAATAGTATATACTCCTTTTTCTAATTCCTTCAATGATGCCATCCTCAATTGAGTATTAGGATAATCAAGATGTAAATCTGAATACTTTTTTTCTTAAAAACCAACAAGAAAATTGAAAATAAAATATCGGTTATACAATACTTAAATTTTAATTGCTAACATTTGATTGGTTAATAACGGAAAATCTGGATTTTGTATTTTGGTGTATTTTAAAAATAATGAGAATTTTCTTTTCTAAAATTATCATATCTTTGTCCCATCTCATTGATATCAGGTATACTATATTTTGCTCTTTGTTCTGGTGTCATATATCTAGGATGATCTAATACAGCATGATTATATGTTGCTTGTCTATTCATTTGTGCAATATAATTTTCATAATGAGGATCATCTGGAGTAATGTAATTTTTTATAGGACGATTCATAATACTCCATTTTGGTTGAAAAGGTGGAGGATCAAACATAGTACTTGCAGTTTTAGTTTCTGGAGGAGGTGGAGGAAATGGTTTATACACATCTGTTTGTGCATCTTTATATTCAGGAGTAGGATTTGTATTAGTTTCCTCTGTACTAAATGATCTTTCAGGAGGTGGTAAATTAACTGAAGGATTAACCCAATGTTTTAACAACTGAGGTTCATCTGTTTGAGCATACCCTGAAGTTTTTGATGGAAAATAATTCTTTGGTTCAATATACATTTCCGATAATTTTCTTTCATTAACAAAAGAGGATATAGGAGTTTCTGTTGTTCTTCCTAAAGTTGTAATCGGAGTTGTAAAAGTTGGTGTTTGTTGAACTGTAAGAGGTCTTTCTGGAGGAACAATATTGATAGAAGGATAGGGATTTTCAACTATAAGTTTATTAATCTTGATATTTCGAGAATTATCCTCATTTCTTTCATTCAAACCTATAAACAAAATATAATAAGAATTAAAAATTACTTTTTAAAAAATTACTTATATCTGCATCTCCAACTCCATCTTTTAAAGGATCATAATTTAATCCTCCTGTAGGAATTGATTTAGGATCATACATTCTTGGTAATAAAGAATCTCTTATACTTCCTGTCCTTCCATATGGAACACTTCTTGTTAGAGGATCAGAAGCTCCAAACATAAATCCTCCTTTCATCATCTTCAATTGATTTTCTAATCTTTGTTTTCCTAAATTTAATTTTATCATTTCTTGTTCTCTTTTGAAGATTTCATCTTTATTATCCTCATTAACTGGTAGAGATTCCATTCCTTCATAGTCTGTTATTTTTTTATTAATATCTATTAAGTTGTTTTTCAGTTCATTTATTTTCTGTAATTGGCTATCAAATTGCATTCCTTGTAAATGATCCAATCTAGATTGGTTAACATTGTATACTAATTCAGGAGCATCCATATCATATGCTAATCTCTTGAAACTTTTATTTAATTTTCTTTTGTATTTTCTTTTATGAGATCTCTTGCCTATCCTAGAAGATACTCTTTTTGCTAATTCAGTGATCAATTTGTTAATAATATTTGATTTTTTCATATTACCCAAGAAAAACAAAAATGAATTAAAAATATAAATTTTAATAAAATGGAGCAAATGCTTCCTTACTAGGATCTATAATAATTCCGTTAATTTTTTCTACTTTGGCTTCACCAATTGGAGCATTCTTTGGAGGATCCTTTAATTTGCTTTTATCAGAGGATTTCTTTTCTGTAATTTCCTCTTCATCTGATCCTTCACTCTCTACTGACTTTTTAGATTCCTCATCCTCATCCTCACTTGAACTTACTTCTACAACTTTCTTTTTTGGAGCATTCTTTTTAGTTTTTTCCTTTTTTGCTTTTCGAGCTTTTTCCAAACTTTTAATCCTATTCTTATATTGTTCTGATGTAAGCTTTCTCCTAGGAGCAGTAGATGCTGTTTGAAATGCACTGTTCAATCCTTGTAATTGACTTAGTATTTGTAAGTCTATTTGAGCACTTTTAGATAAATAGTCATCATCATCGTAATAATCATCATAAAACCCATCATCGTAATTCTGATAATATGATTGATTTCTATTGTTATTGTAATATGGATTCATTTTTATATAGAAAAACAAAAATAAAAATAATAATAAAAATTTAAGATGAGATTTTACTTAAAAGGAAATTATTTAATTTCATAGGAATACTTGTATGTGCTCCTCCTTTTATACAGTATGTACGATGTCTATGTCTTCTTGCTCGACTGCCTCTTCTTCTACGTCTTCCACCTCCATTTACACCAAATCTTATTCCTCCTCTAACTTTTCCTAATCCTAATACCTTCATGATATCTAAAGCTTTGCTTGCAACTTCAGTTACTTTTCCTTTTCCTTTCTTCAATCCTCGAAACATTGTATTCGGTACTTCATGTCTTATAAGTTTACCCATCAAGCCAAACTTGTACCTTCCACTTGATCTTCCTCTTCGTCCTCTTCTTCTTCTTGAAACGGATCTACCTCTTCGATAACGACGTTTACGACCACCTAAAACACTCATATGTGATTGGTTGTTTTCAAATATGAATAGAAAATTAAAAATGAATTCATTTCTCATTTTCTTGCAATTTTTAGGATGAAACTACGTTTATGCTTTACTAATAACAGAGTATATGGACATGGTGAAAAATCCAAGAAACCATATGACATGGCTTTATCTAACTATGATATTCCTAAAGTAATAAAATCAAACTTTCCTGAAATGTTAAGTAGATTTGGGGGAGTATTTTTATGGGATGAAATTAAGAGTATTCCTAAACTGGATTTGAATAAGTGGGGAGTAATAATATGTACTTTGAAGAGGAAGGATCCTCCTGAAAAGATTGGTCATTGGGTGAGTTTGGTAATTGATAATGATAAACATCAATTCCTTTATTATGATAGTTTTGGAGAAAAGCCAGAACATACCAAGTCCTTTGTTAAGTATATCAAGCATCTTAAAGCAGATCCTCAACAAGATTATAAGCTGAAAATAAATGGAGTTGTAAATCAAAGGATAACAACGTCCACTTGTGGATATCATGCTATTTTATTTTTAAGAGATATTTTACTACATAACCTATCATTTGTTGATGCAACAAATTTCAATACAGTAAAAGGAGAGGAAAGAGCAAGGTTATTAGCCAACAAGTTTAGAAAAATATAATAATAATTAATGTTTTATTTTAACTCTTTTTATTGGTTCTTCATTTACATCATCCTCATCAAAAACAGCTTCGCTTCGTTTTCTTTTTTGTCTATTATCCTCATCTACAAATACATCTTGAGGTTGAATATTAGGATCATCTAAATCATCATCTTCATCCATTTGATCATCATCATCCTCTTGAACAACATCACCTTCATCATTATATACTATTCTTCTTTTCTTCCTTTCTTCTTCATCTTCTTCATTAACATCACTTCTTCCTCTTTTTACTTTAATAGGAGTTATATCCTCATCATCCTCTTCTTGTACAGGAGGAGGTGGAGGTGGAGGAGCTTGTTCTTCTGGAGGAGGAGGATTACTATTATTATCTAAAGCACTTCTAAAATCTTCATCTGTTTTTTGTGCTGCAGTTTTCATCATTTCACTCTTATCCAATTCTTTAGTATAATGAGCTTCTTGTGGTTGCCAATTTTTACTTGCATCATTTGTAATATCTTGATCCACTTTAACTATTTCCTCTGCATTTAAATTTGATGCTTCATTTTTATCTAATGTCATTCTATTCTCTTCTGGATTAATTTGATAATCTCCAAATATATTTTGTAAATATTCATCATTAACAGTAATTGTCTCTCTATTCATTTCATTTGGTTGTCTTGCACCTCCATAATATCCTCTTGCTATTCTTTCAATAGGACGCTGAGTTCCTATGTATTGTTCCCATTCAAGTTTATCTGCTTGATTCATATTTTTATACTTATTTAAGAATACATCATAGTACATATTTTGTAATTGATGTTCAGTAATACCTTTTGGTAACCATCCTGGAGGTGGTAAATACATTCTATTTACTCCTAATTTTCTTCTCCATATATACGGCCATTCTCTTTGATTCATATTTGGTGGAACATTTACATCAATTATAGTCCATTGAGGATCATTTGCAGGATCTATGCCAGGCAGCATTTCAAATATTGGATGATCTTCGGGAATATAAGGTAATCTCATATACTTAAATAAAGCATTAAAAGGAGCATTAGGATATCTGTCGTGAGTCCAATCTTCTATTCTTAATATATCTGGAACATATCTATAATATCTACCATCTCCATCTTGTAAATGAGGACAATACCATTGTCCGCTACCCCAACTTCCTTGTCTATTTGCAGGTAAATTTTGCCAAGTATATCTAGCACGTTGATTTCTCATAGCTGATATCATTTCAGTGCTAATAGGATTACCATATTCTTTATAATCTAAAGGACCTTCCAAAGGACCAAATTTACCTCGAATATTCCCATTTTCATCTAAATTCTTAAATACAGGATCTCCATATGCTCTTGAATGTCCTGGAACAGCTGCATCAGCACCTGGTTGTTTCCATATATCATCATTTCTAGTAGGTCCTTGAATATTATTATTTCGATTAAAGAATATCTTATTTTCCCAATAAGGTGCAGTCTTTTGTTGAATATCAGTATGATTAGGATAATTCCAATCAGGACGTCTCATATAAGGCATCACTTTATTCTGATTTTCTATATTTCCTCTATATCCTCTATAATTTTCCTCTGGACCTCTTCTCCATGGATTTGGATGTAATTTGCCAGGCATAGCAAGATATTCTCTACCTCCTAATTGAGCATCAACATATCTAGGAACTGTAGGATACCAATACCAGGCTCCTCTATAAGTTGGGGATGGATTTCGTGTAGTTCCAAAATAAGGCCAATCTAAAGGATTTCCAATATATATTCTTGGTTTAGGATAATTATGAGGATTATCATTAACAGCTTTATCAGTTACTCTCATAGATCCATATAAACGATGAGGATATCTTCTATATACTCTATCATCAAATTCATAATCTAAACTGAAATTAGGAATATCTATAGGATTTGCTACTCTCCTTCCTGGAACTTGATTTACAGATATATCTAAATTACTTATCATCTTTGTAATATACACTATCATTCCTACTTCTGTTTTTACTATAGCATGCATAGCTAATGTAGTTAATTCATTTTGATCTTGAGCAAATATAAGTTTACATAAAAGAAATTTCCTTGCAAAGGATAAAAGTTTGTATTTAAGATAATGTAATTTTTCCTTTGTTGTAGCTGGAACATATCGAGCATTTCTATTGTTATTATTAGGAATATTTTGTTGAGCATTATTCATATTTGTCCACCAATGTGGAGTCCACCAATTTTGTCCATAATGATTTGCTTGATCATCAAATTGCTGTTGTCTATTTCTTTGATTATCTTGAGCATTAACAGTGTTTTGATTCCATTTTGCTCCTAATGCTCTTCCGTATTCTAAAGTATTAGGAATATTGAAATTTTTATTTAATGTTTTCTCTATATCTATTCTTAATTGAGCAGGATCTCTTCTTTGCCTTTTTTGATTTAACTCTCTATTAGGAAACAAACTTTCATAATATTCTCTTATAGTTACTAAATGCCTAACCACCATATACATCATATTATGGATAGCATAGCATGCTACATTCTTTTTTTCATTCAAATAAGCATCCGATTTCCATAATTTAATTGTAGGAACAAACACTTTGTTAATGAATCTGTAAAATCTATCATATACTAATCCAAAATCTAACTTTCTGAAAAATTCACTTCCATAAGTACCAATCCTCAAATCCTCTACGTAAGCATTATCACCATCTACTGGTTGTGTACCATCGAATCTGTAATGATCTAATTTTTGATATATGTAAAACAACCAATAATTACAATCTGCTTGCCTCATAATTATTTTTTCTACTGCTTTTCTGAATAAATGCCAATCTTGTTTTGTTTGGAAAGTAGTTGGCACAACATTTACGTGTGTAAATTCATTATCAATAGGATAAACTCCAGCATCATTATTGTTCATAGTACCTTGAGTTATAACTGTCAAAAAGTCATTACGAAATATTGATGAATGTCCATTTGTAATACGAGGATCAAAAGGTCTTTTATGTGCATTTAAAAATATAGTTCTTTTATCAGTAGGAACTTCATACAATCTTCCCATATCACTTATACCTGGTCCTATAGGCACTCTCTGTTGTGCTGCAATAAATCTTGGATTTGTAGCTAAATTACGTCCTTTATATGCAATATTCTGATCTAAATTGGGAGGATTTTGATTTACCGGAGGATAATTATTTGGATCTGGAGGATCTATCGCATTCGCTTGCGACATATTAGGAGGTCCTATATTATTACGGTACATGTTTCAAAATAGTAAGAATTTGTTAAATGAATTTATTTTAAGATTTCTTTAAAATTATGCAAAAGAAGAAAGATTTTAATAATATTGAACGTAAGCTTATAGTAAATACAAAAGATTATGATCCCAAACTTCCTCATGATGAATACCATAGAACCATACGTGTTCCCAGCGTTGATGAACGATACCGTAATATTACATTATTGTCTGCATCGATTAGTAACACATTTCCAACAATCCAACTCGACATTAATAACTACTTTAAAATCCATATACACGGAGAAGAATTACAAATAGATCCAGATTCAGGAAAAATAGATCCTTTACAAACTATATCATATGATAATAATATTCGTATTCCTTTAGGATACTATTCAGAGGATGAAATCCTCAATGTTATAAATGAAGGATTTTGAGAAGATTTCCTTATATTAAAGATGATATAATACTACCAAATGACCTAATTGATCCTGCACATGTTATAAGTATTAATAGAAAGAATAAGTTAGATTTAGACTATAAGATAAAGTATGTATTCAAATCGCATGAAGCACCAATTCCTCAAAAGTTTATATGGGTAGAGGATATTTGGATGGAACTTCCGAATAATATATTCAAATTATTTGGTGAAGATCATAGAGATATAAAGATAGTTTTATGGAAAAAGAAATATGATGAAAGTGAAATAACATATACAAAAGTGATTAATGGAATCATTTCAAATCCTCAAAAATATGAATTTCCTTGCAGACCAACCTTAATATCAGTAAGTCAATTACAGATAAGATTCGATACTGTCAATCAGGATGAGGATTCTAATGTTTTGGCAAATATACCTATTGAAAGATTCGAGGAACCTTATATAGTATATAACAATCCTAATCCTAAATTAACTGCTAGAAGAATAGGTTATCATCAAAATGATTTAATAACAATATCCCTTTCTCAGGAGGATGGATATGGAATTAGTTTGGATGAAGTAACTTTATGCTTAGAAATTCTTATTTTTTAATTCTTTTATTATTCTAAAAATTCTTGTTGTTTTTAAATAACATAATGTCATTATCAATTCCTACATCTCAAAATATTCAAGTGATATCCAAGTTTTTAAACCAGAACAACATTGGATACGTATTACTCCTAATCAAACAAGAGATGTTATTACTTTGCAAGAAAGTAATTCTTCAAATACTGTTACATTCGAGTTATCTCCTGATAATTGTATTAATTTATCCCAATCCTATATGGAATGGGAACAAAAATTCTATTGGGATAAAGCAGAGGATATTCAAGGTGTTGAAATCCTACAGTAATCCTCTTTAATACTTTCAATTTATCCACAATTAGAGTGTATAATATTACTGGTTCCTTGATATGTGATTTGGATTTTCAGTATAATGATTATAGAGATATTGCAGCACAATTAGCCAAGAAAGTAATTATAGATGATAACTATTTTGATCAAAATAGTAAATTATTTACTGGTATACATAAAGAATGGAATAACCAAGCAGGAAGATGGGAAATAAAGAACAGAACAGTATCTGGATTTAGTAGTTCAAATTGTCCTACTAAAGATATTCCTTTGGGAAGATAATGCAAATATATGGCAAAGTTAGAATGGTATTAGGAGAATTATATAATACCATATTGAGTTTATCCAATGATATGTTCTTTGGAGAGAAGATTTTCATTCAATTTACTTTTGGACCTAGATCTAAAACATGCATGGCAGAAAAAGGTCCAGGTGATCATGATATGATACAACCAAAAGTAGATTTATTTAATTTGGAATTATATGCTTGTTACAATACTGATCCTGATTGTAATGCCAATACTTTAAATTGGGTATATCGTCATCCTATTGATTTTAATGATTTTAATATTGTCCAAACAACAGTTACTAATTCAACAGCTACTAATCATTTCCAGTACAATTTTACAATTGATTCAAGTATTGGTCCTTATGTTAAGTATATATTGTATACTGCAGTAGATAATGATGAACAAACAGTATCTTTTGATCATCCTGATACTAGATTTAGATGGTTATTAAATGATTTTGTTTATACTCCTGATTTCTTATACGTAAACAATCAGGATTCATATTATCAAATGCAGAAAATGCTTACAACAACCTATTTTGACCAATATAATACTAAACCATTCCCCAAAAAGTTTATTGAAATTTTGAAGTTTACTGCTGATAATAATTTGACTAATATTAAGTCCAGAGGAGGAAGACATTAGACCAACAACTTAAGATAACTTTTGATTGTTATAATGTAAAATTTGGACCAAAACAAAAAAAATGATTTACAACATGATATAACATCAGTAACTCACCGATTCTACATCATCACAGAAGAATTTTAGAAGTTGGAATGAGAGGAATTCAAAGAGTAATATAAAAATTTTAAAATTTAAGTCATTCTTATATTTCTTACTGTTTTTCAATATGGGGTTATACTCATTTAAATTAAAAGGCTCTCGAGGCACATCGAGTAAAAAAAGAAGAAGAAGAGGACGAAGAAGAAGGTACAGAGGAGGAAATTGGTTAAAAGGAAAAGGTTTTAAGCGGAATAGCAAAGTTAATACCATTTGCTGGCAATGCTATTTCTCATGTTATTGAGAAACAAGGATATGGTAGAAGAAGAAGAAGAAGACGTTGCAGAGTAAGAGGAGGATCTTTTAAAGACATTCTTGCAAAGATTCCAAAAATAGAAGAAATCCTCCTTTAGCAAGAACTATTATGCCTCTTAAAGGAAGTGATCCTATTTCATATGGTCCTCCAAGAAAAGGAAAAGGTTTAGGTGATACTATTAAAAAGATAGGAAAATACATGCATGATCATAAAGTATTAAGTAATGGAATTAAGATAGCTAATTCAGTTTTAAATCCTTGGAGTACAGTTGCTAATATAGCATCTAAATCTTTAAGAAAGTAGGTTTAGGCAGAAGAAGAAGAAGAAGAGGATGTTCAAGGAGAAGAAAAACTAGACGCAGAAGATAATTTCATTAAAATATTTCATTTTCTTTTTT